>JANIJG010013433.1:49333-59834 GCA_024611175.1 Megaceryle torquata | reverse complement strand
TCGGTCAATTCCTCCCACAAAAGGTGTTTTCTGTTTGGTTAATAGCTGGGTGTAGCAAATTGGTTTCCCCCCCCCCCCCTTTTTTTTTTCCCCTTAAAGGACTCTTCTTTCCAAATCACTCCGTTTCATAAACGTTATTTTTAATTGTCTTTTTTTTTTTTCCAAGCCATGCTCATCTCATGCTTTCTCCCACAGTCTACTCTTTCCTTGGTGTTCCGTACAAAACTAGAAAGTTAAAAAAAAAAAAAAAAAAAAAGCTGAGTCGCCTTCCCGCTGCCGCTGCCGTCAGATTTGCGATACAAAAATCCATA
The DNA here is from genome assembly GCA_024611175.1 of Megaceryle torquata. Classification (NCBI taxonomy): domain Eukaryota; kingdom Metazoa; phylum Chordata; class Aves; order Coraciiformes; family Cerylidae; genus Megaceryle; species Megaceryle torquata. Next base: position 59,523 of record JANIJG010013433.1, on the reverse strand, counting down.
AGCAATGTAAATCTTCCCTGAATTGCATGTCTGTGACGGCGAACAAAACCACCTTTAAACGACTAAGTTATTACTTAGACAAACATTGTGAAATGGTTTTATGACAATTGGCGATGATTTTAAATTGCATATCCACAAGAATTATGGTGCGCACGTTACAGTTATTTGCCGTTTTTAAAAGGAAAGGTAATAACCGCTTGCGGAATTCAGGCTCAAGCAAACTTTAAGAGAAACATTTTCCTCTATTGTGTGAAACCTTTAACGAGACGGGATTTAATTAGGGTCAGAACTTTGAATGCTTGTGTTTTTCTCCCTGTTAGCAGGGGGCATGTTTGCAAACAGATCCGTAAGTTACAGCCGCGACGCCGCGGCCGGTGAGGAGGGTGGGGCGGTGTGGGTGTGTGGGCGCCGGGACCCTGCGCGTTCCCTTCCTTTCCCGCCGCGCCGCCCGGCCCCCCGCCCGGCTGCCACCCACCGAGCTGCTCCGGGGACAGAGAGGACAATTCCCGAGCGTGGGGCTCCCCGCCCCCGCCGCCTGACCGGGCCGCGCTCCGCCGCGGGGCGGGACGGGACAGCGCTGCCCGCCAGAGTACACATGGAAGCGCGGCCCTTCCTCGGTCGTGCCGTTATCTCCAGAAAAGCAGCGAGGCTACTCGCCCCTTCCCCGTGAGGCGGGGCCGGGTCCAGCGCGCACCCTGGGGCCGGCTCGGCGGTCCTCTGTAGCGGCTGCGAGCGCCGGGTGCGCTCACCGCGGGGCAGGGCGCGGGGCAGCGCCGCGCAGCGCCCGTGCAGGCGAGGGGAAGGGCAGGGTAGGACTGCGGCAGGGCAGCCTGGCAGTCACAGGCGAAGCGCTGGCTTTCCGAGGCGAGCAGGTTCCAGCGCTTCCTTACGTTTGTTCGCGTCCTCCTCCCGCATCAGCTCCCCGGCTGCTACCCTCACGACGCGAGTAAAGCTCCGGTCTTCCCATCAACCCTCATCTCTGCAGCAAAAATCATATTAACCTTCTTTAATATTTCATCCCTGAAAGAGGTTCTTTGGATCTAACTTTAGAAAAGATTTCCCCGCAGCGATTCTCCCCTTATGTACTGTATCTGTCTTTATTATAGAGTGATACTGTAGTCATACAGCGTTTAATCAGCTAAAAGAGGAAAGAATGTGATAGAGGACTATTTTTTTTTCCCCCTTCGGCGAGGAAAGATTTTGCACGGTAATAAAAGGCATTGCGAATGGCAGAGTTTTTTTGAGCTCTGAGAGCGAGATGCCTGCTCTGTCGTGCAGGAGAGAGCCTTCCTTGTATTCCTTCTCGTAGGGAGTATTTCCGTCCAGGTTTGCTGTGTCTTGGGCCACGACCCGTAAAACCCTTGCCCTGTGTTTTGGGTGACGGCAGTTTCAGTCGGCACGACCATTTTCTCGTCGAGGCAGTGTCCCACGTTTAAGACCCCTCTTTCGGTGGCGGAAGGAGCTGGGGCCGGTCCGGAGTCCGGCCCGCAGCCGCCCGGCTCTGCGGACCTGTTGGTAGCCCCGCGCGGAGCTGCGCGGAGCTGGGCGGAGCTGCCTGAGTAAACTGCTTGTGTATTTCACATTATCATCCCGCTATCTGCAGGCAATGTAGATTTTCTAAAGATCTAATGAATAAACAACCAGCAAGTGCTGGCGGTGTAATTTACATTGTTAATGCCTACATGTGTATAATAAATATGCATTTGTATGTCTTCAAATAAACTCTTTTTAGTTTCTAACCTGTGGTGATTTTTTTAAAAGCTGCCTTTTCCAAGAAACCAATCTTCCTTTTCGTTTCCTGAGCTGGTAGGGAAGGAAGAGACCTAGCAAAGCGCTTTACGGCTGTTTTCCAGTGGCAGAGGCGGACGCGCGGTCCTGGGCGCAGCCTTCCCGCTGCAGCGGGCCCCGGGGCCTGGCGTGGGGCATCCACCGCCCGCTCCCCCGGCGTGGGAGCCGAAGGCCGTGGCCAGGCAGCGGCTGCCGCTCATTTCTCAGTACAGCTTGCCATGCTTTTAACAGCTGAACAATTTAAATGTACAATATTAGCTCACAGTATTAGTCTGGAGGTGCAAAGAACAATCCATTCAGAGACTGAGCTTCAAAGGCACCGGATTCCCCTCAAGGAAAAGTTTACAGATGTGGCTGCTCCCTCCCTCGTCCCTGCCTCCCCCTCCTCCCCTCCCTCGTTGGAGACAAACGGTTTTCCCTGAACGGTTCTGTAGAGGGCATCCCTGACTAGATTTCTTCCACCTCGCCGTGTGAAGCCCGCTCCCCGCGCGTTGGACTGCGGAGCTTGGTTACGCCGAGCGCAGCCCCGCCGTCCGGGGTCGCGCTCTGGCATTGGCGGTTGAAGGCGAAGCTCTTTCGCTTCCAGCTCGTCCGGCTGAAAAGCCTGGCACTCCGCGGCCCCTGCCGACTTCACCTTGGGAGGGATAAAGATTTTCTCCTCATTTTTCGCTACAAACCAGGTGCCACTTTCTTACACCGCTTGATGGCAAATGTCTCATCTTCAGCGAGCTGGATCTAGCATACATTATTTTAATTAAGTCTATGGCGATTTACTTTCCTCTGAGATCCATTCCACGGTGCAATTAGGAACGTATTGGTGCTAGCACATATGAATATTCAGGAGAGTGTCAATTAATTAGCAGACAGAGGAATCTCATTATGGTGCTCAAAACCCTTTTAGTGCTAAGCAGAATTAAGGGGGCATTTGCCAATGTGCTGGATTAGTGAATATTTTACTGCGCGCTCATTTAACTTCATTATCATAGCACTTACGCTACTCTCTCATTTTATTAATTAAATTGCTCATTAATTTATCCAGAAAGGGGTATAAAAGTTTTATGACGCCACAGCACTCGCGTAGACGTCTTAAAAAAGGCAGTTCCTACCCGGCCTCCCGCCAACCCCGGGGAATCGCTTCCCCGCCGCGTGGCCGGGCAGTGGGAGCGCGCCCGCCGCCGCCCGGCGCGGAGCCCCGCAGCCCTCCGCCCAGCGCGGAGCGGAGCGGTTTTGTCGCCCCTCACCCCAGAGATAAGTGTCAGGCGGCAACCTGCGCTGCTGCAGCGAAGGGAAAAGGGAGCGCTGGGAATTTGGAGCGCAGGCTGCGGGTTTCGTCTCTTTTTCTACTTAAATCTTTCCTCAACATCTGGGGAGCGGGAAAGCCCACGATGCCATTAACCCCTTAATCTCTGCACAGACTGCAGAAAGAGTAGAAATAGTCTCCTCTTTCCTAGTATTCTGGACAAAATCAAATGCGACCTCTTTCCGAAAGAGACAGAGGTATAACCTGAAGCATTTGGCAGGGGACGAGCGCGGAGTGCTTCCCCAGTGCCGGGAGCAGTGCCGCGCAGGGCGCTGCCAGGGAGCTCCCAGTTTCGCAGCGCGAACAGGAGAACCACGAAGATCAGAAGGCAGCGAGCGGGATTACGCTCATTTTCTAATTAGGCAATACTTCAATTCTCATAATTTTTCCAAGGAGCATTGTATTAAGAACAGCTATTTAAAACAAAATGTCCGTGGGATATTGTGCTTTGCAAAAAACAAACAAAAATTCCCTCAGAAATGTTTAATATTAAATATTAATCGGATTTAAATTCAATAGCCGTATCTTGCGACAGTTATAGATGTGCGGGAAGCTACAGATAATCAGCCCTTGTGCATCTTCACACAGGAGCGACCGACCCGGTGTCAGCAGAGGCTCCGCGGAGGAAAGGGAGACCGATGGAAATGTGTTTAAAAAGGCACCTCCATTTCAACACCGAGTGCGGAATTTGCCCAAAAAGGTTAGAAAGACAAATATTAAATCTACCTTCACAAAGGGGGCCGCTAAATAGATCCGAAATTAATATGCATGTAAAATTAATTAGCTGCATTTCATGACATCAAAATAAGTACCTGGGAAACAAGAACACCTTCTGGGCATTTGGCACCATATGTTAGAATTATAGTTAATTGACTAATTACATAAATTAGGCATTAATTTTACAACACATCAAGTATAAAAGATATCTCAATTAATTGTGGCGGGAGGAGGAGGTTAAAGGGGAGGCTGGCGGTCCGGCCAGGGTGGGGAGCCGCGGCCGGAGTCCGCCGCTGACTTCGGGCGGTCATTAGCGCGCGGAGGCAGAGGGCTGAGTTCATTAGAATCAATTACGCGGCTGAAGAGTGATTAGTCCGTGTCAGAGCGCGGTGTCCCGACGCCCGAGTCGAGCCGGGAGTCGCTTCCGCCTCGCGTACGGTACGGCTCGGGGTCATGTCGGGGTTGCGCCCTTTCTGCTTTGGTTATGCCCTCTCCATTTGGGGTTCCGTTATGACTGAGCCACCAGTCCTTCCCCCCCCTCCCGAGTATTTTATGCTGGGAAGAAAACAGTTCTGTGGAGGAAAGTTGCAGGATTGGGGTGCCTTCCAATGAAGTTACTGAGATTGTCCCGCTATTTTGCGAGAGCAGGGTTAAGTCTGAAATAATGTTAAAAACTTGGGGTAACCAGACTTTCTGCACCTCTGATGTATGAGGCGATGCTCTCTATAGGCCCAGCACCCTGGAACCTCCTCGCCTCTTAGGGAGACCGCCTGTGAGCTGAGGAGCCGCCTGGCAAGGCTGCCTTCCTTCCATCGGAAGAAAAGGAGTGTCTAGTGTCACCTGACTGACAAAAAGGTGCCAGGCTATCTGCAGTTTGCCTTGTAGCTAGCAATTTAACCACGAGGGTGGTTGCGTTAAAATGCAGGAAGGATTTTGACCTAATGGGAATAATTACATCTTAAAAGCTTAAAATGGCAAAATTCAAACCAGTAAGGGAACTTTGGGGACCAAAGGAAGCCCAGGCCGTGGAGCAAGAAGTGGAGAGAGTTGAATATTTGGGGATATTATTAGTATTTGGGGAGGGACTGGTAAGTGGTTTGCGTTTGCATTTATATTGGGATTTGCTGAACACCACAAACTAAAGAGACAAGTCTGATTGCAGCTCTTTTGGCAAAGTAATTGGTGAAGCTGGGGCCGAGCCTGCCCCAGCAGAGCAGGAGGCTTGCGGCAGGCACCTGGCAGGCTGCAGGGAGGGGTCGCTTCTGCCTCTGTGGGGAGGTGTGGGGGCTCTTTCGGGATCTCTCCTAGTTTCTTCTGTGAGTATGCCTTAGTAATGTAAATAAAATTTGGTTTCTCTACCCCTTTGTAAATAATTATTCCATAAGAAGTGGTCTGATCGCATTAGTAACAATATAGCCTGACTGCTGAGGGTCTAGAAAATGGATGAAAACTTGCCACACGTCTATCTTTTTGTTGAGACAAAATGTTAATTTTGATGTAGCAGTTTTGTGCCGTTGCCAGATGCTGAAGGTACTTGAGGGAGATGTTGACAAGTGGATAATTGTCAGCAGAACTAAACCAGACATTTTGTTTACAGTTGAGCATGATTAATTGAGAGTAAATAAAACAGCAGCTCTGTTCATAAACTCTCTAAGCAGTTCAAGTTCAAAAAAGAGACAGCACACTCCAGAAAGGAAGGCACTGTACGTGCCATCATTTTCAAGGAATGGGTCAGTGACTGAGCTTGATAGTTAGAACACATGGTGTAGCATGAGGCACCAGCCTCTAGGTTTCAAACCACATGGTTTCCAGCTTGCTTTTTTTTTTTTCCTTTTTCCCTCTCTGTTGGTTTCTTTTTTTTTTTTTTTTTTTTTTTTTTTTCTTTTCACTTTGGTTTATGTGGCTGAATCACAAAGGGTTGCTGATCACAATTTAAAAGAAAAAGTTGTGCGTCTGCTGGACATAGCTGGCACATTGAGGTAAAATGAGGGGACAATAGGAGTCCGGGATACTTCATCAATGGTAAAATATTAAGTGATGCAGAGATCTTTCTTCCTGCATTGTAATTTAGGATTGTTATAGAATATTTCATGCTTTATAACAGTAGCGAGTGGCACAGACTAGTACTGATGGTGAGTGAACTCAACGTGTATTCTACAAATTTGCAAGTTTACTTTGTAAATTGATATATTTTTCTATTTGTATGTCATATAGCAGTGTATATTTACCCAGTGTTGTACAGAAGGTGGCATAGTATTTAAGTGATACTTCTGCTTCTCAGACTAGACAAATAGTGTAGTTTATCTGGAGGAAGGGGTTGAGAAATAACAACTCTCTAGACCTGCCCAAATGTGGTTGGGGCTTTTTGTGCATATCTTTTTCAAAATTATAATTTTCCCTCTCTCCTTTGTGTTTTGAACCACTCTGAAGCCACTTCCCATGAATTATTCTTCCTTTAATGGCTGGAAGCCCTACTAAGAGATGCATCTAGCTTAGCCTCCCCAGCATGTAGCTAAATTATGAGCCTGTTAATTTATATTAAAACTTCCTCCCTTGGTCCTGTCCTTGGGTGGCTGTTAGTTTAAGAATAGCATATCCATGTGTATGTCTGTTGCCAGTGCACATTCAAATGACTCTGAGTGGATTGCAGCTGATCCACAGCCTGTAAACAAGACACATGCTTGCTGTATCAATACTAAGGAGGAGTATGCTCCCTTATTGATGGTTGCTGTATATTTCTGGTTGAATCAATTTACTGCAGTATGCAGATTTTTTCCTTTTCTGTACTAACTCTATCCTACTGTCATGGACTTTGACTGGAAAGAGTCTTGTGCCAGCTTCAAAGAATGCCCATATCCTTGGTTCCTGGCAGCTATGTTACAAAGGGTCCTTGAGGGGAGTGGCTGGGGTCTACTGGTCTATTATAGCCACATCCACTTTGAGAGAGGGGAAGGCTGGCAGGAATTCATGAGAGATTGTATGGTGATACACATTTGTCTGTCTTTTCAACATCCAAATAATATTTAGTTGTTTAGGCCACTTATGCTGCCAGCCTCCTATTCAGGGATATCATTAGCACTGAGGGTGCCGCTAGTACAGTGTGTGGGTGTGATGTGGCTCCGTCACCCATACACAATGGACCTGATGTTTCTTGTATTGTTTCTGCTGCTCACTGGCTACTGGGCTCCTGTCCAAGTGGGACTGTGGGTCTCGGAGCCATGCCTGAGGATATTTACTCTAATTGGTCAATAGCTTGTCAGTAAGATTACTAATTAACTTACACTTGGATAGTTTATGCTATCATAGTAAATATGATTGCTCTCTTTTTTTTGTTTGTTTGTTTGGTTTTTTTTGTTTTTGTTTTTGTTTTGAAGACTTCTGTATCATTAGTATTTCTCCAGTTCCTTTCAGAACCTTTCACCTTCACTTTATCTGCAATCATGGCTTTGCTCATCCCTCATCTAGAATGTGTCTCTTCCTCTAGAGCATGTGCTTGTCTAAGATGCAGCAGTTGTTCCTTGCCTGTGCAGCTCAGAAGTGCCCCAGGATGCTCCCCAAAGGCTGCAGTACTTCAAAGGAAATGCTGCAGGCTCACAGCAGCCAGAAAACAGGAGCTTGCATGTTCTAAGCCTCAAAGTTGCCTGCTGGTATGGGTGTAAGAGGAAAAGCTCTTTTCAAGGAGCAGCTTTGGAGTTTCCTTCTTGAGGGAAACACTGGGCACTTCAGGGACAAGGCAGCAAGCCAGGATCCTCTATTCAGGTTGTGAAGATCTTCCCAGAAGCCAGAGCAGCTGTGTGGCAAATTCCCATGTGAGTCAAAGCACCAAGGCGGGGGGGGGCAGGGAGTTCCATTGTGTAGTGATGGGAGCATTTTCTGTTCTGCTGATGGTAAGCTTTCTAGCTCCCAAGTTACTGCTGTCTTATACTACCATTAAGTCCCCTGTGTTACTGTTTGGATGGTGGTGGGTGTCAGCACTCCACACTGAAGCCCCTACTTATTTGTAGGACAGAAGGAAATAAACTGTTTTCTGTACCTATGTCAACTTTGCACCCTCATTCAAATATGTGGTCAAGGACTATCAGAAGGAAAAGACTTCTGAAATAAAATCCCTTTGGCCATACCTATGAGCTAATCTACCTAGCAACTTCAAAGGACAAGTTCTTTAAAGAAGCCATATAACTTAAAAAACAGGCCAAAGGCAGGAGGGTCTTCTTCAGTTGACATGAATGGAATCAGTGTATTTTACAAATGGTAGTGATCTACTTCATTCACATGTGAGTTGTACATGATTTCTGAGTGAGGATATATTCAGTGTCTGTGACCCAGGCACAGGAGCTATGCTGCTTGGACCTACAGGAATGTCTATCAAAAATTTCCATAAATCTTATTGACTCTGTAGTCTATAAGAGCAAATCCTGAGAAATGACCATGTGATAACTATAGTAACGCCAAAAGGTCCAAGGCCTCAATGGAGAAGATGATGTACAATCTCATGCCCTTCTACTTTATACAGAGCTTTTCAGCTCGATGGCCTGACAGCTGTGTTGGACTGGTAAGATAGTGTGAACTGGATGCTTCAGTCTAACTGGCCTGGGGAGATGTGCTTGGATTTCTTGCTGCCCTGTTGATACAATGCCCCAGGGCATTAAGAGCATAAGCAGCAGATGGATGTAGGATATCCTTCTCTCATGGTCAAAAGTTACTAGTGGATCCTGAAGGCAGTTCTTCCCTGGGCGCAGACCCCCAGGCAACCAATCATTTACTGCTTCATTATCTTAAAAGACCTTGAGTTGGAGTCAAAATTGAAAGAATGAGCCAGACTCATGAAGGTGAATGTGTTTGCAGCTGACAAGTGCGGACACATGCTGGTAACCATCTGCTGGGATTTGCTGTAGATAGCTGTGGAAATGCATTTTCATGTGTCGACCGTGAATGCTACGTGCATGTTCTATTTTATATGCATATGCTGTCCAATTAAATAGGTGCATGGGTATTACAGTCTAAGTGGTGTTTATCTTATTATGTACTCTTTGGGAAGAGACCATCTCATGATCCATTAGATATTTTCTTCTTTAAAAAAAGAATGCCTTTTTAAAGTGGTGCTTGTACATGAAAATCCTGAGAGAAGTAGTACAGTTCTCTTTCTGAGCTCTCTATATTTAAAGTTAGAACGTAGCTGCAAAGTAGAACTTTGTTTAACATTGTCGTTAATGGTCAGAGCTGCCATGGCACTAGCACTTTACAAGTCAATTATACATAAAACACTGTAGCAGAATTATTAGGAAGTATTGAATGCTTGAGAATATATGTGATACAGGAAGGGGCACAAAATTGCTGTGTACTTAGCGTGTATAATGCAGCTTGCTCAATTTGTTCCTGGTTACTCATAGGAGAGGACATTTTCTCTTTTTAATTGCACAAGATGACAAGACCTTTTAATTAAGGTGGCATCTATAGTATTCATATACTGTAAAACCCACAAATGACTAAAACTTAATAGCATCATAAAAACTATGGTTAAAGCTTTTACCAACATTGCCCTCACAGCAAAAGGTTTTAAATCAGCTGCATGAGAAGTGAACTTGTGCCTACACAGAGGCTACTGAGTCTGAAAGCAGTAGCTGTTTTCCTACAGAAATAAAGTCTGTGATTTTTATGGTTGTAGTAGTGAAGCTGGCAAATGGCCCTTCTATCTCTTCAGGTGTACCTGCCCATCCTTGTCGAATTTCTGCAACTGCTGTTTCCAGTTAGAAGATACTTTTGGCGAAAGAGGATAAAATTCATCACTAAAAAGTCATGAATAACTAAACCCTGCTGCAGGCTTCAGTGGGACAGAAGGGCAGGGAACGAGAGTTTTGGGTATGCACAGACGTGTGAAAGCCGGCAGATGATGTTAGATGCGTTAGGAACAGTGTAAGGCAGGAAGCCTCAGTGCTGCTCAGCTTGGACACTGACTCTCTGTCTCACTTGAAGTGAACCACACCATACAGTTTAGGGATCATATGATTGCAGGAGAGTCATACTATAACATGTGATGTTAATCATTTGCAAGCTAAGTCCTTCAAGGATGTAGGCATAGGCAGATTATTTTATTTCTTCCCCTTATTCTTATAGTGACATTCTTACATTTGTTGGGTTGATACTTGTGGTGAGAATGCTCCTTCACTGTCCCTGTTTCATAGAAGGCTATGCTGTGGCATCCCAGGAACCTCTAGGAGGTGCATCTCATTACTGAGATGTGGTATGTGCCAGCTGAACATTCCTAGTTTTACCTTTGTAACACTGGTAAAAATGTGGCTTGGGCAAGGGGTTAGGTGCTTTTTAGTGTTGGTTTTTGGTTTGGTTTGGTTTTGTTCCCCCACCCCCCCCCGCCCTGGAATGTAAA
>JANIJG010013433.1:31562-49233 GCA_024611175.1 Megaceryle torquata | reverse complement strand
TCCCTTCCCTTCCCTTCCCTTCCCTTCCCTTCCCTTCCCTTCCCTTCCCTTCCCTTCCCTTCCCTTCCTTCCCTTCCTCTCTCCTCTCCTTCCGTTTTTTTTCCATCATATTTAGTCTATGAAAAAAGTACCTTTGTGTGTATGTAACAGTTACTGCAGGGGGCTTTTGCAGGCATTTATTTTTTCATAGAATTAGATATTTAACAAATTGTTTTAATCATGTCATGATGCAGAAAGTTCCTCAAGCATGTCTTGTTATCATTTAAGAAATAAACCAGTTTGTATAATTCAACATTTCCTCTGGGATTAGTTCAGAAAGCAACACGATTTTTACCTTATTGCTAAAAATACTGCATTGTTTACCAGATGACTATTTAAATAATTTAAAGATGGTATTCTAAAGAGAGACCTTGTTAAAGTGAAAAGTGCTTTACCATGAGAACCTCTAGCAACAGAGAGAGAGGAGGACAGAGTAAACAGGAAAATAAGAAGGGATCTTGGGATGTATTAACATTTAGCAACACTAAAATGAGTTGTGTTAATCATGTCTGTTTTCGTATTAGGAAATTATGCTAATCAAGTGTATTTTCTCCACTGTCAGGTTTTGAGTGCTGATTTTTTACTTGTGGGTGTGGAAGCAGTCATCTGGGGATTGGACTACGCAAAGCTTTGTGACTGCTGGGCTTGTTCAGCTGGCCAGAATCCTTGATCTTCACTAGTGTAATCCCAAGGGCCCTGAATGGCAAGAGTTGATTATCTGAGTAGGCTGAACAGTCTGCAGTCTTTTCATTGGTATTTTCTAGACTGGCATGTGTGGCCTGGGTTTTATGGCACAGGAAGAGCTTTGTATCCTCCTCATCCAGTTCTTCACCTCAACCATCCACCTTCTCTTCCACTTCCTGTTATCTACAGAGCTGTGAGGGCTTGCTTCAGCACCTGCCTGGTTCATCGAGCAACGGGGCTGGAGGTGGGACCATCACCATGTTCTGACAGAAGTTAATGTAGACCTAAAAAGCCAAGGCATTGAAAGTAGTGTAAAGCTGGTAAAGCCTATCTTCAAACCCTTTGGTGCTCAAAGGATCCTTTGTTAATGAGGTGGAATACAGAGGCAATTTAATCTGATGCTAGAGTAATGCTCTTGAATACAGACAAACAGTTATGATAGGGCCTGTGCATTGCTGCTCATCAAAAAGTCTACACCAAGCTCTAAGAACACAAGGTAGAGTTAGTCTGGCACATTCTGGGGAAGTTTCCCAGACCATTTCACCACTTGAACAGATTCAGTTGTTTTACAAACAGGTCATACCAATGGTCTTAGTTTTGGCATTTGTCAGACTGACACATACAGATTACCACAAGTGAAATACTCCAGACCGGACATTGAAAGAAAGTGAAAGAAATATGTAAACATATTTTCATAAAGTGTCACTGCTTATTTGAGCCCCCAGTCATGAAAGGAACTTGAGTTGGGCTTATTCAGTTAATCTGTTAAATGTCTTGCAAACAGATGCTTAAATTTAATCATGGAGATTAAAACATTTGTAAGTGCTATCCTAAATGGAGTTATGTTCCCAGATGGCCTTTGTGCATTTTCACATTGTTTAAGAGTTTTTTTTTCTGCAGTAAGGGAAAAATAATGGAAATATAACCAGAAGCATATGTTTGGCTGTAACTGGGAGGACTGTGGCAAGACAAGGTTTGTAGGTGAGGGTTTTAACTTAAGTAGACTATCTGGTATCAATGGCAAAGTCAGTTAAGTTTTTAGACCCAAAGAAAGTCCTCTGGAAATGATATGGTCTTTTTATATTTCTGTATCCAGCACATTAGCAAAGCTTATTCTCACCCAGGCATCAACACTGTTGGAAAATGCTATTGCTTACACTACTGGAAAGTTAGTTCCCCTAAAACAGTCCAGTGTCAAATGGTCTAAAGAGTTTGAAAACAAGAAGAAAGCAGTATTGTTTCCTAATGCAAGCTGATCCTGCATGCTTTGAGCAATAAACCCTTCAGCCCTAATAAAGGGCTTAGGGTCACCAGTGTTTGCTGGTTTAGTCAGACTTGGTGGATGTTTGGTACCATACAGGGTTCTGTGACTCTCCCTGTGTGATTTGTGATTGGATTTTGTATCTAGGTTTTTGTACTGATAGGAAAATGATTTGGTCATGCTTGATGCTTTCAAATGCCAGCAATAGCAGGCAAAGCTGCTATGTCCCCTTTTATTGAGAGGAGGCTGGGGACAAGACAGTTGCAGTGAGGAAAGGCATACTTGTCTCTGGGATTAATTCCCTCTCTATTTGTCTCATGGAGCTTAGAGTTCAACTTCAGGGCATATTTCAAGGCACCATTTAAGCTCAGGGACAGGTCTGACAGCAGCACTACATGCAGCACTCCTACGGACTTCAAGGAGAGCTCCTCGCAGAAAGCGAGGGGAGAACGGCCCTTGAAGTTTGTGACACAGAGCGTGGCTTGAGGAAATGTGTGCATATTTTGTGCTTTGGGTGTTTTTTCAATTAATGTGCTGCCAATCTAGTAGTGTTTTGGGCCCTCATCTTGCTGTGTGGACCCAATAGGCACATGCATGCTGTTGAATTCAGCCCATTGAACATTAATTTATAGGAATTTTATAAGTGAACTTTATGTATGTAGCAGCTGTAATAAGCAGGTTTTACAAGCTGCAAATAATAATAAAAAAAAGTATATAATGTTTTTTTTTTAATGTTACTTCAGATTATGGTTACTGTCTTGAGACATTTGCTTACTAGAAAAAGAAGAAAGCACATAATCTGAGTGTTCATTAATATCAGCACCTCTCTCAAGCTGACAGCTTTACTAGTAGACAAATCCTTAAGTGTCAATATTGTTTTGGGGTGGATCTTTAAGGAGGAAAAAAATAATTACTTTCCCAAAGGTAAGAGATGGTCCACTTAGAAACATAATTTCCAAATATTTCCTGTAGAGTTCTGATGAAGCCAAGAATGAGACCAGAGGAAAACTGAAAATATAGGCTACTTCTGATGCTTTATGTCCCTTTCTCTAAATTCAGATGGTGGGCTAGAACCTGTCAAGATTGAACCTTAATTATCTGCTTCTGGTTATAGGCTGTGGAATAAAGGAACTGAAAGTGATGTGTAGTCTGATCCTGTGTGGTGGTGCTTATGTTCTTAACCTTTGTAACCATGGATATTTCTCTTTTCTGTCCTAATGTCTGCTATTCTGTCCCTCTCACTACCTGTTCAAGATACCATTATGGACACCTGAGCCAGCGCAGAATGAGCTATCTACTCTGTTGTCACAGGGAGTGAGCCAGTGTGTAGGGAAAAAAAACCTAAATGAAAAGAAACCTGAAGTCTGATCTTGAGGTGGGATCTTGTTCTGTGATTTCTGAAAGCATGCATGTTCAGCACTGGGGGATAAAAGCCCAAATGCTCTAGCTAGGCTGCTGTTCTGTTCAGCTTAAAAGCTTAAGTGCTGTGTTACAGATGAACTTATTTGAACTGCTTTACTGTGGGAAAACATTTTGCATGCCAGGAAGCATGATTTCCTCCCACTTGTGCCACAATCCTGCCACTGATGAAACTGCCAGCATTGAAAAACGTCTCTTTTACATAACTGCTATGAAATGCTGCTACTCTGTTACAAAACTATCATGTTGGGGTTTTTTTATTATTTTTTAATTTTGAAAATAGGGTCACCTTAAACTTGATGAACTTTCACAGCCTGAACAAGCAGGAAGACCATGTGGAGAAAAATGTCTCTGGGGATGTAGTTTTCAGTAAGTTCACTCGAGGCATGAGTGTTGTCTAGATTTGATTCCATTTACTAATGCAAAATTTGACAACAGTAAAAACACCTTCACTGTTTAATCTTCCACTAGAGGGGAAAAAAAAAAAAACCCAACCTTTTTCTTCCCCAGAATAGCTAGCTGGCAGAAAACTTGAAAAATGTGAATCCCCTTCTTGATACTAAGTCACTTTGTTGACGAACAGTGCTCCCAGCAAAAACTGGGAATAATACCAGACAAAGGATGCCCAGCATCATTAGCTGCATTATATATCAATAGTTGTGCTTCCTTGCTTACCAGGTATATAACCTTGTGTGTCCTTAAAGTGTAAAAACAAAACACCCACCACCCTAAGGACACCTGGGACAGCACTTCTAAGAAGCCAAGAGAAATAAAAAGATTTTAAAAAAAATGATGAATTATTGTTAACATATATTTACATAATTTAATTAATCCCAGAAAACATCTTAAAGAATGAAATTTTATACACCTATAGTCATGAAGCCACCCTTTAATTTTATCATTTCACTGCTACAGTCCATAAGTACAGTAGCTCTGTGTTTGAGGGGATTTACTTATTTTGTGTAATAACAAAAGAACTTATGATTCCGAAGGAAATGCCATTAGTTGGGATGGTTGTCTGGCTCCATTAGCTCAACCCTGAACTGGAAAGAGAGTATTTGAGTGTCTGAAAGATCCTTTTTTTGAGGAAAGCAAACTGGGTCAATGTTGTTATTCAAAAATGTTTGCTGTATTATTAACTGACATATAAGGTCTAGATATTTCTACTACAAGTTTCACTTCTTGGGAGTGCTTAACTTGTAATTAATTTTTGTAGGTATAATGCCATTAAGATGAGAAAAATGCATCTTTATGTTTCTCATGTATAGAAGCAGTCGAAGGTCTTGCCTCTGAAATCTGTTACTTATTAGTTTGAGACAGACCTGTAGTGTTTTTGCAATTAACAGCTATCAGTTCAATAGGGAGTTCTGATATTGCTGGTCCATTGTTTGCACAATCACCGTTTTACATAGAAAACGGCTAAGAGTCATATCACACTAATGGAAATGAGGAGTAAAACAAGGCTGAGGAAAGCAATATGGTGTTAACAATGTCTTCTAGAAAAACTAATTTATTACAGGACCCATTGCTAGAAGTAAAATCTTAAAGAATCCCCAGATAAATTGGAAGGCAGAGAGAATTAGAGCCTTGTGTGTGCTATGTGCAAGTGATGAGCCTTCTGGTAAAATATCTGTGTTTAATCACAGTATAGTCTTAGTTGCAAAACTCTGTGCATAAACAAAATCTGCTTCAGAGCAAAAATAGGGCTAATTGTGTGGCTGCCAAACAAATCTGCTTGACAGCATGTACATTAAAAGGGCATTATGCTAGTGAGGAAACGCACTAAGGAATCCTGAAAATTGCTTGTCAGGAAGCATAGTGCTCTTGGGGTGACCAGATGCTTCTGAACCACAGGTGTATTGTTTCATCTTCTTGTGGTTTTAATCTTTGAGATTTGAAATTCAGGAACACCTGCATTTCACAATCACATCTGTCTGCTTCTTTGCCATCTCTATTTTCCCCTCTATCAGCAGTTGGCTACCAGATGAGCTTTAGATGAATAGCATTCACCTTACTTCATAGCTGTTTTATGATGCTGGTTAGATGAAATAGTTCCAGCAGATACTCTCAATAAGCAAAGGCCTGTACTCTCTGCAGTTCATTGAACCCATATGGATGAGAACAGCTGGAAAGATGGGTTTGCTACCTGAGGCCAATGTTTGTGTTGCCAACCGCGACTCCAGCTTGCTGACCCTTATATAATTCATTGCAGTTGAGGAAATGTTGCTCACACTATTCCATTTTGTGATGAATGGCATTACTTAAAAATGATAGTCTTGTAAAGTGGTGGTGACTTCCCATGTCTGACAGATGTGAACAAAGAATACAGTCAATAAATATTGCCATGTTCTAAAGGAAGATTCACTGCTTGCAGTTGAGAGGGAGGAATTTCAGTGCAAAAAGAAAACAGGTGGAGAAGAAGCTGGTTTAAAATTACAATTTAGAGGTTATGTTTAAGGATGGACCTTTGTGGGGATTCATGCATTGCGGGCCCCTGAATTATCCATGTACACATGGCACATATGTGGCACATGGCACATATTTCAATCTAGCATCGTGGAACAGTTACTGCTTCGCTGACCCTCTTAAAGTAGCCAGGCAAATTGTTTCAGTGACCTTGCTGAGCTTAGACTTCTGTGGAATTTGCCCAGAAAGAGAAGGATGCCTTAGGAAAACCATGTCTAGATCATAACAGTTTCTATTTAGTGCTATTCTTTTGGGAATGTTCTTCATCCAGACACTTCCTGATATGCTTTTATTGACATTTTTTTTTTCAAAACTGAGGTTGAGTGTTTGCATGTTTATGGGAAAGAGTATTTGACCTACTACTCAGTATCTCTGAACTCCACAAGATGTCCTTGGTAGACTTTGTTGTAGGCCTTTACAGGCAGCAGCCCAGGGTTCTGCTGAGAGAGATTAGAGCCAGTTGATTGTATCCATCAGAAGCGCAAAAAGGCAGATTCTTTGAAAGGTCAGGAATACCCATGAGATGCCATTAAGAAAAGGGAAAGAGGAACTGAGAAGAGAAACAAAGAGTGTTTTAGCAGGTTTTTGTAAGAGACCCCAGCAGAAATAATTATGGTCCAAGATATGAGGATGGTGCCTGGGGAGGGGGAGTTGGTTAGATCTCTGTGTGGGTTGGAGGAAGTGCAAGGGCAGTAGGTGACAGGCTTAGATGATGAGCAAAGTGTGGTGAGTGGTAGAAACATAGGGTGAGAAGGGAGCTAGATTCCTTATGCATATGAAGACTCCTTTCATGGAACTGGTGTCCCTATGCTTTTGTGGTATAAAAGTAAAAAACCCCCATCATTGATTATATTTATATAGGAATATACAGGGCATGCAGTCACTTGACATTTGTCCACATTCACAGTGTCATAGGTGTGCAGTTGTTCTACAGTCTCCTGATTAACCTTTTGCTACTCTATGGGGTTATAAAGACAAATGAGATAGTGTTTCTGTAGAACGTTATAAATATAAGACTAATATAAAGTCCTTTTGAAGTTGAGGTATGGATTGATATATGTCTCCTGTTCTTTTGTGGTATTAACAATGTTACCAGCTGTGATATGCTGGGTATGTCCCTAAAAATGTTTCCTATAAACTGTAGCTTTATTCAAAACGTGAAATAATTCTTCTCCTCGGCCCCCATTCAAAAAACACATAAACCTTCTTTGCTAAAAGGCTCTTAAGAAGGCTCCTAGAGTCCACAGAGTCAAGTAACAAGAGAAATTTAAGTTACTGTATAGGTAGTGGCTGAAAAAAAAGACCAAAAAAACCAGCTAAGAAATTAATATGCACTTTGTTTTTCATTTCATAACTAACACAGGTTACCTTGCAGAAATCAGTCCATGAAAGTATATTCAATAACCTTATACTGTGATGTTCGTCTTGCTTGTGGTGGAAGGAAAGAGGAAGATAAAGTCTTCTCACCTATGGGCTATGAATACTACAGCAATATGACCCGCTGCACAAAGTTCTGAGGATGTGCTCTTCCTCACCCTTGACTTGGCCCCAGGTAGGCCAGCAGGGATGCTGCTGAAGTTGCAGGTTTAATTTAAGCAGTCCTGACAAAGTAGATCAGACATTTGTGGGTGTAGGTGGTATGTTTGGAGTTAGGTTGAGAAAAGGCAACTCCTTTAATTTTTTTTTTACTTCTTTTCTTCCTTGCTTTGTTGTCACTAATGTTACATCTACTGAAATCAAAGTTGCAGAACTAAAATGCAGTTGTAGTGATTTCTGCAGTTCTCTCATTTCTTTACATTGTAGTATATAGCCACAAGTGGCCAAATTAAGGTTGTCCAGGCAGCTTTTCTGTGCTTAACCTTCCAGTCAAGCTGCTTGAAAAGATTACCCAATTAAAATGCAAATAAATAAGCCACAATAGAAAGTCAAATAATTTGAAACTAAATCAAAACTCATTTGGGTAGTAGCAATTCTTTTAAATTTATTGTATAGATCTGTGCACCTTGAGTTTTCAGACTAGCAAAACAATGGGTTTTTATCTTGCATGGGAGCCAGCTGGCAGAATAGGAAGAGAAACTACTATTGTTACGTTTTCTGGATTTCGCAGTTGTTTGCAGAAAAGGAACATGGATACTTGAGGACTCCTGATCTGAATTGCAGATGCAGCGCAGAGGTGTTCTCCAAATACTTTTGCTAGCAGTGGCATGCCTCTGGATTTTCTTGGTTATACCATCACTTTCTGTTTTCAGACTTCCCCAAGAGGGCATTTTCATTTGTCTTTGCTTTCTGGAGCTGGCAGCCTAGTTAGAATTCCTGCACAACAAATCTGGAAACAGTCTGGAAATCCTGGTCATTTTTCTGAGAGCATGAAATAAGCACAGGGCTGAACAGAAGTTCACCTGCTTTTGATGCCCCCACTAACAAACTATAAGTGAGATACAGGAAACTATTCCTTCTATGTGCAGCTGAGCTCAGCAAAGAGAAGGGGAAAGAGTGAAGGGAGAAAAGAGAATGCAAAGATTGGAAGGAGAAGTGCATGGCAGTGGGAGAGATGAATACTTAGGAATGTGAGGTGATGGTATCATGTGTTTTTCTGCTTACCTTTCTCCCTCTTTCCAAACAAGTTGAGGAGTCTACTGCCCTTTTATGCTGCCTTGAGTAGGGGAATAGGGAGTGGTGGTTTCTGTTGTCTTCGTGTCTCAGAGGTATATTCAGTGCAGCATTAACTACTGCCACTCCTTTGGTGATGATAAGCCTGTGTTGGGAGCTTCGGGGGTTTGGGCAAGCTGCCAAACTCTTTTTGCAGAAACAGTGAGAAAGAAGAAACTGATTCTACACTTTATACCTCTGTCAGATTGGAATGGAATTTCATGAGACAAAGACACTTCACCACCTGGAGGGCTGCATATAAAAGGCCTTCTGCACACAATGGAGATGTGAGAACTTCTCAATGGCAAGGTCACTAACATTCTCTAAAACTGAAAGTATTAAACAATCTAGATAGAAAAGTAATTTACCACATCTTCTGGCAATATCAATATATGCTCTTGTGTGCGCATATATATGTATATATAGGTGTGTACAGGTACTTAAATAATAGTGTATACCATATGGATCTACCAAGATGTTCATAGAACAACCAATGTAGCATCAAATGTCACAGCTCCACGCCATGCTTATTTAAATAGAAACAACAGCAGAAATGGATATGGAAACAAGAGCAATATAATGACTTTGAGATAAAGATCTTGTATTTATATTTTGTGTTTTGCACTTAATCTTCTCTGTCTTGTTTGTTTTCATTTTGTCATGTCTCTATTCAGATGCCCAAGTCCTTAGGGATGCCTGCGTATTCTTGTCTGTGTGACGCAGTGCACTTTTGAAAGTTAATGGAAACTTTTTCTGATAACTTTCAAAGTTATGAGAAATAAATATTCAGTAAAATGATACTTTCATGATTGCAGCTTCTGTTACCAGTGATAGCCATCATCAAATGGAGATCTTAGGCTTCAGAATGTGGTTTCAGAAGCCTTAGAAATGCACCCACAGAACCTGTGGGAAGGCACTAATTCTGCAAAGTAATCAGTCACTTTAGGAAAATAAAGAGAGGAATCATCAGGGATGTGTGTCTGTTGTTGTTGGCATGTAGACAGACTTGACAGCTTGATAGAGTCTTGGCCCTCACCAGTATTTTACAAATCTCTCTGTATTTGACCTATTTCATGTATTCAAGTGCATTTAAAGTCTAATATTAATCATTTAGAAGCCGTTGTATTTGGTAATAGGCTTCCTGTAGTTATTCCTGGAATCTGATACTGAAACATAGGAAATCAAGTATAGACACTCTGATTTTATTAGACAGTAACAGATACAGACTTACTGTTTTATTTGTTGCAAAATGTGTATAGGCGCACAGTTCTGTGGAACAAAACATGACCTGCTACAGCGTAGAATGGCATCTAGTACTTTAATTAAAAGCAAGAATCTGTTAGTAGTAGTCATAAGAAACAATTTTCTTTTGGAAATCTAAAATTACACTGGACACCTAGCAGAGGTGCATTGCAGCTGGAGCCAAGCAGTGTACTTTCTTATAAAGTAATATGCTTCTAACTAATTTGAACTGCAATCTTTGAGTAGACATAACAAATGATTTATCATCTTACTGTCAATACTGATAGAATATCTTAGTGTAAATGGCCATGGAACATCGAGTACCATTTATAATCATTCTTAGATCACTATTCAATGGGATTTTAGGTTTTATCTGGTGAATCTTAAAACCAGTAGGAAGAGAAACAGTCCCGACAGAAAATGACTAGATCTTCTGTTATTCCTGAGCTCAGTGTTAATAGAGGGAAACAATTATTCATGCCAGGCATTGATAGTTTCTGGACTTGTTGCTTATCTGTTGAATAGGTTGAAAAGACTTTTTTTTTTTTTTTTCTTTTTTCTTTTAAATAAGCTTTCTACTATTTTGATGCTTCCATGGACAGGAGAAAAATATTTTCAGTTTTTCTAGCAATGGGATTTCAGATATAATCAGTAAAAGGGGAGGATAATACTGACTTGGTTTGACAGCTGTTCTGTGACTGACCACATGTGCAGTGCTTTGTTGCACGTGACTTTCTCCTGCTTAGTGTAGCTTCTTTTTTGTTTGGCTCATGTATTTTGAGGGATGAGGGACACCCAGTTAATAGTAGATGACTGACACTAGTTCAGAAACTAGATATTGTTGGACCATGAAATAGTTGAACTCCCATGAAATACCAAGATGTTGTTCAGTGTTAGGTGGAAGAAAGCCTGAGGAAAGAACTGCAAAAGGGTATTTGGAATACAAAGTGAACTAAGGAAAAAAACAGATTTCTGTGGAAAGCAAAGAAAACAGGGTATGAAAATTGTGAAAGGTGAAAGAGTGGGTACACAAAGTGTGTAAATTTCCAAAGAAGAATAATAAGAATGACCATGAAAAATATAAAGGAATAAATATAGTACATAGGAGTTAAAAGAGAATGAAAATGAGGAGGGAGTGGAAGGGCAAAAATGAGAAGTGTGAGGACACAACATGCAAGAGGGTTATAAAGAAGAAATGATGCACACTGCTTGTAGATTAGAGGATTTTTTTTTCCCTCCTATTGAACTTCCATGAAGAGATTTTATGCCTTTGTATGTTTATGAAAAAATGGATGCTGCACTAACAGTGATGGATTGGCATGAAAGTTGCTGTAGTATACACAGACTCCTTAAGAGGCCTCAAATATGCAGTCTGTAGGCAAACTGAAATCTGTAGGCAAACTGTTACAGAGAAAATGGTCCTTTGTCATTTTTTTCCCAAGCGTTACAACAATATCTTCAGTCCGTCTCAAACCATGTGTCACTGCAACTGGCAGATGCTCTAAAGTTCAAGTTTATTAATCATCTTAATGCTCCCTTAAGATCTAAGACAAGGTCTGTACTTTGAAATATGAACATATTTTTAATACTATCAATGTTTGATGTCTGCCTACCATACACAGACAAACATCTATGAACAGCTGAAAGCTGAAAGCTTGATGACAAACATCAAGACTAAAAGTATGACATAACTTTGCTGGTATTTAGAGAAATCCTTAAATAAATCCTAAATTTTTAGGTGAGAAGTGGAACTGGTAATTAGAGCTTTCCTGCAATTGACAAATGATTCACAGGTTTTCAACAGAGATGTGGGTATATCTCCCATATACTGAGTATTGTTCAGGTTTGCTTTGCTTTGACTTCATGTCTCCCTCTGTCTGCTTTCACCAAGAGACCAAATGCTGTTTTCTGAAAGCAGCTGTGTATGTATCTAAAAGTATCAATTCAGGCAATTCCACTCATACAGTTGGTTGCATGGGAACCTTTTAATTTCTTATGTTAATCTCCAGGGCAATGTACTGACTCAGGGTAGTTTCAGTGCTAATCTCAATGCCTTCCTGTTTTTGACATCAAATCAGTGTTGTCAATTTTCTGTCTGATAGTTAGGAACTGAAGGGATCTGAGGAATAAGCAGCTTCAACTTATTTTTGAAAATATAAATTAAAATTTCCCTGAGTATTTAGAGACTCTGAAGACATCAAAATGACACGTTTTAAGGATGTGTTAATCCCATAAGACCAGAACTAGATTTGAAATACTTTGGGTTTGGTTATTGGACATTTAAATGTAGTAATTTGCTGAGTCTGTGTTAAGCTTACCCTGACATCCTTATTCTTCCCAAGCTATTGGGTGTTATTAACTAGTTAGTAAAGCCAGCGTCACCATTTGCCCCTGCCTTGTTTACCTGGACTTGTCCCAGAAATGTGTTGCCATAATTCTGTGTTCAGTTACTGTTTCCCATAATATAAATGGTTACTATTTTTACGGTCCGATCCGGTCCCCAATATGACTGAGGACTCCAAGGACTCCTCCAGGGTGAAATTAAAACACAAATGAGGTCAGATGTCATTTGTCAGCCAATGGCACTTTATTAGTGCTCTTAAAATTTAGCAAAAGACAAGGGAAGAGAAGAAGAAAACAAAGTTGGAAAGAAGAGGGATAGATTAGCATAACACCCACACGTTCCAATGGTGGCCTGTTGGCCAGACTCTCTTGGTGGGAGAAGCTTCTGTCTCTCAGTCAGTGTATCTGTCATTTATTGTCCATGTCCCCTCCTCTTTCAGGAGATAGTCAGTTATGTCTTATGTCTTATGTCTATGCTTTGTGTTGCCTTGCCCCATGTTACATCACTCCTGTGGTTGATGCACATGCCCAGTACCATCACTGAGGGGTCTTCTGATGGTCTCCAAAAGAGAGGATCCTGGGCCCAGGCTCATGCACAGTTTGAGGAATGGGGTGGGCTGGGCAGGTGTTGTTAACCAAGTTCCTCCTTTCACAGTATTTTCCGTTCCTTCTTTCGCAGCATTTTTCGTGGTAATCAGACGATGGTGCCAAAGATGTTCCTCTGTAGTCAGCAATGTTGAAATAAGCTGCTCCTATTCAGTCTCTTTACAATCAATGTTTTTCCCCTACTGGGGCAATGTCTGAGACAACTAATCAATGGTCCCTTACAACTATACAAGTTTAATCATGGTATTAGATACAGTGTTTGAGGTTTTCACATTTCATTGGGTAAATGAAGCCTTTCAGCATGTGCATATGTGTATCTGGGATCTGATGCTTTTTAAATGTTTGTGCTTCTGAGGTATGTGTACATTCATTTTCTCTAGTAGGTTATTTCTAAATTTGTTCTGTAAATGAAATAGGACAGAGTTTTTTGACTTCTGTAAGAAGAAGTTTGTTCTTGAGAAGTGGAGGTTTAAGCAAAAGCTTTTTGTGAGAAAGTCATTGTCACAAGAAAAAATAATGCTACTGCTAAAAATGCCCTGAAATCATCTCAGGTACTGTTCACAGAGCAGTTTCTGCACTTTATGGGCTACAAATATGTCTCATTGCTGCTTTACTCAAACAGAAAAAAAGAGAAAACAAACAGTAGGTGAGAATCCCAAGGGTGTACCATAGTCAATTTCATTCTATGGTTCCCATTTGGTATCTGTTTATCACTTCTTGTGTTTCAATGAAACTGATAGTTGTTTGAGATGGGCTCCTCTTTTATGGTCTGCTGTTGAGTAAGAGAGTTGTGGTCCCAAAGAATCACAGGAAAAAGTTCCAGAAAATGAACAGATGACAGCAACAGGAGAGCTCAGAAGTGAATGCCAACATTAAGTGAGAATCATCCTCACCTTAAGCAGTCCTTAACCTGGGAGCTCAGGGTGTACCATTGCATAAATCTTAGTCTAGGGTTTAGACCTAGGATTAGGGTCAGGCTTCCAAGGAAGAGTAGACTGAGAAATTCTTAAGAATGGCATTGAGAACAAGCTGCCAAAGTAATCTGAGAACTGCCGGTGGGATATTTCCCTCGTCACTAGGTAGATGGCACATGGTACATACTGGATTTAGTGTTCAGTCAAGAGTTAAGGACAAAATTAGGATTGAAGCTCTGAGAATTATATGTCCTAGACGTTAAGGCTCAGAAGTTACCAAAGAAAAGCAAGGGCTGTTATTACTATTTTGCTCTCATGCACTCCTTGTGTGGGTAACATGAGTGTCCCATAGGCAAAAATCTGAGCCTAGGATTAGAATTCCAAGAAAGTTGGAGCAGTGGTAGAACAGAACAGAACAGAATGGCCTAGGTTGGAAGGGACTTTAGAGATCATCTAATCCAACCTCCCTGTCACGGGCAGGGACGCCTCTCAACTAGGTCAGGGTACACAAGGCTCTGTCCAGCTTGGCCTTGAACACCTCCAGGGAGGGGGCAGCCACAACGTCTCTGGGCAATTTATTCCAATGTCTTGCTACCCTCGTGATGAAGAATTTCTTCCTCAGAGCTAATCTAAATCTATTCTCCTTCAACTTAAACACATTTCTTCTTGTCCTATCAGTCAATGCTCTTGTAAAAAGTCCCTCCCCAGCCTTCCTGTAGGTTCCTTTCAGGTATTGGAAGGCAGCTCTTAGGTCCCCCCAAAGTCTTCTCTTTTCAGGACTGAACAATCCCAGCTCCTGCAGCCTGTCCTCGTAGCAGAGGTGCTCCAGCCCCTGGATCATCTTTGTGGCCCTCATCTGAACGCGCTCCAACAGATCTATGTCCCTCTTACGGTGGGGACACCAGAACTGGACGCAGTATTCAAGGTGGTGTCTCAAAAGAGCAGAGTAAAGAAGAAGAAGTCAGAGCAGAACTCAAGTTGGAGTTGCAAAAGTGATTCAAATGCTGTAGCTAGAATCCTCTTCAAGCACTTCTTAGACTAAGGATTCAGCATGTGTAAATCCCAGCATTGGGTTGAGAGTCATAGGATGGGAGCTCAGAGACGTGTAGTTAAGTGTGTGGTTCAGGAAGGGCAGCTATTTGCCTTCTACTATAAGATGTCTGTATTCCATCTATTAGGATGTCTGTAATACATCCATTAGATGTTAGGCAGGGATGACTCTTAACCAGGGGGGCATGAGGCCCAGCCCAAGTAGAACACTGTAATCTCATTTTGAGTCTCACTTCTTGGCTGCAGTAAGCATAGACCGTGCACTTATTAGGAGATGTGCTGCACCTACGTGGAGTTCCTCAATGAGCAGGATCACCACCAGCTAAAAGCATTAATTGCCTCTGCAAAACAGCAAACAAGCAAAAAACCCCCTTGTTCCAACATGTCTACTGTTTCATGTGTTAATAGGCTGTACCCCAGTGTAGGGAAGATGAGTTCCCTATCTGTGTCTATATGCCATTAAAATGTATGAATGGACGCATACACATGCATGCAAATGATTGAACTCATTGTGGTTTTTAGCAACTAATAGCTGAGAATAATCTAAGCAAGTAAGATTAAAGGAAGGGTATTGATTTTATGTCACGCAAATGTAGGTAGAACATCTAAGCATTAAATAATGTTCCCAGGGCACTTTTCAGTGTGACCAGCTGAAACAGAAGAGCACAACATATTTAATGATCTGTAGAACAGAGTTTCCTTGAGGTCAATAATGTGTACTTAACCTTTAGGCTTTCCATGTTGTCTGCTTGTCCAGTTGGTTTATGAAGTGTATGTTAACATGATTGGGGATTTAAGGCAGTGATAACTTGATCTCTCAAACATTCACTGCTGTTGCACGTAAATGTTGAACAAATCCATTGTGAATATTGCCTAGGTTTTCCTGGTACAGCCTGCAGTGATTGCTGTTCCTCATACACAGCCAGGCTGCTCTGGAGTCAATAGTATTTATAATGTGAACAGTAAGATTGCTATTTTACTCTGCTTTTACTTTAACTTCATTGATGGATATTAAAATAAAAACCTGTTCTGGCCTTCAGCATTTGTCAGCAGATTTGTGCTTATTTGATGGCACAAATAATGATTAATTTGTTTTACAGAACAAAATCAAATAAAAAATAGAACTTCAGTTAGCAGCTAGCATACCGCAGTTTAAGAGAAGACTGGTGATTTTTACAAAGTGATACATATTGGACAGTAAGCTTAATTGACAATTGAAATGAGCCTTTCTTATATGAAAGCTAAAATCAGGCCTCCATTCAGCCTTGGTGTGCAGGTGAGAACCTTGTGTCCCATTTCAAAGAATGAATGTCCCTGTGAAGCAGGCTAAAAATGTTTAATCTGATTTTTTGCAGCAAGATTATGCCCGTCCTTGTGAAAGGCTCACTAAATGAGGTAACCCAATGCATCAGTAGTATGTGTGCAAATAAATTTAGGGTATGCTTTCACTTTTAGTATGTTCCTGAAATTCTTATGTGGGTGGTTCTTACCCATCTTCAGAGGATAAATATATTAAGTGCAGTCTCTAAAATGAATTTCTTCAAAGCAGACTCCAGTTTAGATTTTGCTTCAGGAGAGGAGATCCATCAGATACTTTTTGTCACTGTTACTGTCTCTTGAAATTACAGGAGGTGAAGTGTGGTAGTGTTAAAGCTCTCATCCACTACCACAAAACTGCAGACTATGAGTGTTCTTCACACTGCTTCCTCTCCCTCCTCCAGAAGTAGATGTGTAGGCTTACTGCTTAGGGACTTCGACCCACAGCTGAGTTCCTGCATCTTCATAAGCAACCCTTCAGCTCTTGAGCCAGGGGAACAAGTTTTTTTTTTACTCTTTTTATCTATTACTGATGCAAAGTAAAAACTAGTTTGCTTAAATATTAATTTATACTCTCAGGTCTTACCTCACTGTCACCACAAGCCAAGAATGTGAACATGCATGATTACCCTAGGTCTTTAAACTGCATTACAGTGATGCAGAGCTGACGCCTTTGCTCAAGAACTGTAATGCCTGAGGACTCATCTTGCAATCCTTCAGATTTCTTCAGAACTTCATAAAAACTTATCCCCAGCCTTTAACTGTCTTGGTCTTAAGTAGCAGAGACAGAAGGAAGTGCAGCCAGTTTGCTATAGTAGGCATATGCAAGGTGAGTGTACTGTCTTTGTTTCTCAGTACATGACTGTGTATATATATACATGTGTATACATATATATATATATCTGTAAAAACATGTGTATAGCAAACCAACCTTTTCTTTGAGTATGTCAGATCCCTGCTTAGCCAGCATACTTGGTCATGCGAAACTCACATGACCCAGACTGACTTGTATAATTTCCATTAGGTGTAGTTTTTATGCTGTTACAACTTAATTTTACTTGAGGTTTCTATAGCAGTATAAGCAGCGGAAGCAAAGCTCTGATAGTTTGTACATATCACATGAGCCCAGCTTCTAGAATATACTTCTGTAGCTTAATTAAAATTACACATTGTTAGTAAAATATGAAATCTTGTATAAGCATTCAATGTGTCTTATTTCTGTGTTATTTTCTTTATGTTGTCAAGAATATCAAATACAGCATTCCATGATGTTTTTAGGGTTTTTAAAAGCAAATTCAAGAGGCTGACAAATCTTTCCATTGTTTTAGTAAATTACTATTTTTTTTTCCCAGTACAACATCTGAAATCATCAGCTGTGTCCGTTTCCAGGCTGCTACTTTTTAATTTATAGTACTTGACTGTTGCCCATCATCAGTGGTCAAGGGACGACCTATGGATGTGATTTATCTGGACTTCTGCAAGGCCTTTGACACAGTCCCCCACAACATCCTACTTGCCAAGTTGGAGAGATATGGGTTTGATGGGTAGACTGTTCAGTGGATAAGGCATTGGCTGGATGGCTGCATCCAGAGGGTAGTGGTCAATGGCTCAAAGTCCAGATGGGGAGCAGTGACAAGTGGTGTCCCTCAGGGGTCCATACTGGGGCCTGTCTTGTTTAACA
>JANIJG010013433.1:9797-31462 GCA_024611175.1 Megaceryle torquata | reverse complement strand
TGTCCCTGCTCTCAGCAGGGGGGTTGGACTGGATGACCTCTAGAGGTCCCTTCCAACCCAGACATTTCTATGATTCTGTGTTTATATGATCACAGGCACATCAGTCATTTCTTTCACATGTCATGACATGCAGTATAAAATCAGCCAATTAAGGATTACATCTGGGGTGTAGCATCCACTACTTGTGGTCCTTAAGCCTCTGCTTTGTAGAAAACATACAAGCCTAGGGTCCACTTGAAGCTTCACTTTAGGTTTTCCAGGCTTGCTTCCTTTCAGTTGGATGTGTGTGGCATATACCTTTCCAGCAGATCCCCTTCCTCCTAAGGGAAGAAATGGATATAAGTTGGGATGAACATATGTGAACCTTCTAGAGAAGTACTGTTTGTCTAATATGTTAGTCCTTTTACAGTTGATGCAGGTACTGTCGAAGAGCTAATTTGGCTAGTATAAATGACACTCTCGAGGCAATTTTAAGTAATCTTAAGTTGAGCTGTGCTATGGCCATCTCTGTAAATCTGCTTGTTCTCTCACTCCTCCTGAGCTGACCAAAGCTCACTGGAAGTTTAGGACTCTGAGATTTGTGTCTTCTCAGCTTTAAATTTACATTGTGTGTGGATGGGGATGGCTGTCCATAGCCAGTACATCACCTCATTTGTGTTACTGAAATGTGATGAAATTACAAAGTGGTATCAGGGTTTTCTGTATGAGGTTCCTTACAAAGTGATAATGAGAAAGGCCTTTTGAAAAGTCAGACAACAAGCAGAAGCTGTAAAGTAAAGCAAAGGAAGAAAGAAGTGGATGGAAGCAGAGTACGAAATGTCTTGGTGACTTGACTAGAAAGAAAAAAAACAAGACACTGACTGATGAATGTATTTAAGGACAATAACTGATTCAAGCATTCAGACACCTTTATGAGTTTGGCCCTACCTAGATGGACTAATAATCCATCCCTTAGGTGTGCCCTTTGTGGCTGGTAAGTAGGACACACTCTGTGTATCTGTGCTCTTCTGCCTGAGCAGCAAGCCATGCAAAACCAACAGGAATTTCAAAGCTGTGCTAAACTCTAGCTGATGCATCCTGGTCTGAGTGTTGTGTCTATTCTGTTGCAGTAGCCAAATGTACCATGCTTCTCACAGTGAAGAATAAATGTCATCATTCTGCAGAGCTTTACTTCTCTAGAAAAGCTCAAGGTCTTTCTTGCAGAAAAACCTTAAGTATAGAGCTGGTAGTCAACAGACTGCATGCTGTGTTCCTAGCTCTGCAGGAAGGTTGTGTGTGGCAAAAACTATCAGTCTGGGATTCAGCAGGGCACTAAAGCACCTGCCTTTGCTTAAGGCAGCAAGCAGCCACCTTAATTTCCATACTACAACTGCTATCTTGTTTTGGAAATGCTGGTGTTCTTTGCGGGGTAAGAGCTCTTCTGTGGCACAGAACTACAAACTTCTATGTGCATTTTCTTCCCAAGTAAACTACAGAGGATCCTTTGTATTTTCAGCAAAATGTTGTCTTTTCCCAACTCCAGATGGCTGGCAAGAGGGAAAAGGAAGAAATTACAGTGTTACTGAAATTTCTCCTGATAACTAAAAGATTTTGTAGGATCATTGTGACTCTTAATTTTTTCTTATCTGTTCTAAATCAGAGTATTGTCTCTCTGGCTTGCCTTCTGGAAAATTGGGATCAAAGTAAAATCTAAAACCTTAAGGATATTTAAAAACACAGATCAGATTATTATGTCAGCCAGTTTTCCTATTCCTTTTCCTTTTATTTTTCTTTTCCTTATATTTTTGAGCCAGCTATTACTCATGTTTATTTGTAACTGACTATTAGATCTTTGCAAACAATTTGCAGTGTAATTCAAGTGTTTGATAACTTGTTAGAAATGAGCGTGATCCTATGAAAACTTTTGCCTAGAGAAATGACTGTTTCCATATGGATAATTCTATTGATTTATTCCTGTATACAAACATTTGAAGGATAGAGTCATAAAGTTATATTGTATATACATGATGCTGAGCCTTTCAGGGGAATTTCTCTCACAGGAAGGTAATATTTGCCCTGAGTGCCCTTTCCCCCTACAAGTAATCTGTCACTGTATAATTAAATGAGAAAATAAATAATGTTATTATTTCCGAGCATGGACACAGCACACAGTAACAAATCGGATTCAAAAACTAGCAGATGAGAGGATTTGTAGACACCCTTGATGCAAAGTTTTAAGTACAATACAACCAGATACCTGCTCTAAATTGGCTGCCACTGTAATTAAAAGTATAAATGTTTCAAGCTGAATACATCCCATTAGTAAGATTTTAGGAAACAAAAATTTAATTTATTCACATTCGATATGGTCTGTAAATGCCACCATTATATGCCTTCCTCTGGCCTTTGATTAGCTATGGATTAATAAAACTTTTATACCTTCTTTGTCAGCCTCATTTTGAACTCTGTTTTTGCATACTGTTACTATTAAATAAATGAATTAGTGTCCAGAAATGTGTCATGCATATTACCTAGCAGCAGGAAGCGTAATACAGTGGTCAGCTCCCCATGAGCATTATAAATCCTAACACGCTCTGTAACCTGCTCGTGTGGACCTATTAAAAGCTTGATGATTTAGTGAAGCAGTATTTGTGCTTAACAATGGAATTTTAGTTAATTCAAAACAAAGTAAATCATTTCCAATTACAGTATTTGAATATTCACAGTAGCTATACAAGTATCTGTAATGTTACCAGGAAAAAAAAAAAAAGGAAAAAAAGGCATTACAAAGGTTGACTGGAGTTTAGCATTTCAAGTGGTTGTGGTACGTCAGCATTAAATGAACACCAGTGTTTGTAAAACATATTTATTTGACATAGCTGCTTCACTAAAGAGATTAAAGAGCTATAGCCTAGAAAGGGCAAAACTTTCCAGGGGCTTATGAAGACTTCTGTGACCAGGAAGGTTCCTGAAATTTTAGCAGCAGCAGTAACAGGAGAGCCACCCAGCCAAGGGGTGATGAAAGGTATACCATGGTGTGCACAGACAGCACAGGAGTGATCAGCAGTGATTTGTGATCAGCTTAATGGTATTTTTTCATATTTGGGCTAATCACACGCTCCACAGTGGGGCTTGCAGGTGATCTAAAGCTGCAGCTGCCAGAAGAAGTGAGAGCATTCACCAAGTTATCCTGGACAATGTTGCAGGAAGAAGAGGGATTGATGGGGAGGGCTGATATCCCTCAAATATCTCAGCTGCTTTCATGCCTAACCAATGTACTATGTAGAGGTGTGTATACACACAAATGCATACTCATGTAATTTATTATACATGTAAGATCAGATTGTCCTTTCTGAAAACAGGCTAATGTTTTCCAAATCTGTGTTTTCAGTTATGATCACAATTGCTTTCCTTAAATACCACTTTGGTGCTTATCTACAACCGTGGATTATTCTGTCTGTCTGCATGTCCATCAGGTTGGCACCTTGCAGCCTCTTCCAAAGTCACGCAGCTTAGGCTTTGAGGTACTTAAGTCACTTTTGAAAATAAGACTTGGGCTTCTATCTGTAGAGTGGTTTAAAGAAAATGTGACAAATGGGCTGTCATGAAGCTGCAAACCCCAATGCATGTGCCACTGTTGTGCAGTGAAAATAGAGTGAAGATGACAATTGTAAAATATGACAATTGCTTAAGTATCTGCGGTGGTGTTTTCAAAATGTTATTGAGTCCCAGTGTATTGACTGTAATGGAGTTCATTACAGTTTTTCTTGTGGATTAATCCCTTAATTCTGGTTCCAGATCTTGAGTAATGCTGTATGCATTTTAGCTTCCTTTTGATTGGGTCGTGACATAAAATGGTTAGATTTTAGTATTCTTGAAAGGGGAATAAGGGAACTCACAAAAGGGAAAAATAATCTGGAGGTTAATGAAAACATAATTTCTTAAGATGGTGGAATATAGCCAAATAAATAAACTTCATATGGAATCACAGAACTGCATGAAAAAGCTGACTTGCATTGTGTGGTGAAGACTTGAAGGTGGAGGAGTAGGCAAAGTGCTAACCAGGTGGCTCTTACATCTTAATTTATTCTCATTACTTGCTACAAATTTATTCTGACAACGTTTTCCTTCATGGATGACATTTGCAATCTTCAGATACAGTTACATAAACCTGTTGCTGTTAATTGGGATGATATTATTCCTACAAGTGTCTGTCTGACTTTTGCAATTTTCAGGCCTTGATTCCATTAATAATCTTATAAATATCAGTATTTGCTCCTTGTGGCTTATTGTTCTCAGCATAATGATTTCCATTTGAAGATCATGACAGTCGTGATATTACCTAGTTATTAAAAAATCTGGACAGGAGATATTGAGAAATAGATTCCTCATTAAAAACAGTGTGTTCTTGCTGAAGCCTGTAATACCAAGTTTCAAATGGTATCCTCAGAAGCATATCTGGGTTTGTTTTGACTGTTACGTTACCCTGTATAGCCACATGCTGCATGGCCAATTAACAATCATTAAAGCCACAGATATAGATCAGTGAAGGATGACATATGACGTAGCAGGAATAAATCAGGACAATAAGGTATGAGTATACGGATGCTATAGATTATAAAAATTGAGGTGATGTTCACTTGTTTAAAACCCTGTTTGAATGCCACCTGCTGTGTTCTTGGTATCTTAAAAACAAGGACTGGCACCTGGTGCTGAGGGTACTCAAGGGGATGCCCGTGCAGAGGGCTGCTGATTGCATTTGTGCAAGTGATTGTCTGCATTTGTGAAAGCTGCTCTGGAGGTGTGATCTCAAAGGCATTCAGAAGAGGAAGGTGGTCTTAATTAGCAGTCATTCTAAAATATTCTAGGACATTACTAAATAAGTCTACCTCTCTTTACTATTCTTCTTCCCACACAGTTTTTAATTATTTTTTTAAAACTTTTCTGGAGCCACCTACTTAAGTGGTACAATGTCTTGGAACAGTCTTCTGTTTAGGTGTTAGTGGTAAGGGGAAAGAAAGGAGGTTGTCTTAATGTTTAATCACTTTTGCAGGATACAGGTGGTGGGAGACTACATAGATTTGTGTGGTAGGTATGAGTCTGTAGCCATTCTGAAGTCAACGTGCTGCAGTACTGGGAGTTTGCTAACCTCCCTGGAGAGAACATCTGTCTGACATACAGAAAGTGTGTGGTATAGGAATAAAATACACTCATCTTGTGAGGGAAGCAGCGAGCATCTAGAAGGAAATCTTTGTATTGAAGCAATCCTTGTTTCTAAGAAGAGACTTCTTTTCTGAGAACTTTGAGGCCTTGATCAGAGGTAGAAGGTAACTTAATTTATGAATAAATATGACTGAAACTAGGATGTGTATCTGGGAGCAAGCCTGTGCCTCTGTCTGAATTAATTTTTTTTAGTGGTCATTAAGCAATTATAGGTGACTACATAGTGCCTGAAGTCACTTAAATTCTGCTTGTACTGCCAGAAATTCTGAGAACTGCTTTTATTGTGTTATATGTGTGGTCTGTAGTGCTGTATATTTTCTGTAATTTGTTCATGTTCCCTCTGATCACAAGCCACAGATTATGTGGAAAGTGAGGAAAAGTGTAACCAGTATCTAAGGGTGTGGGGAATCTTTGCTGTGACTCTAACAACAATTACTAAGTCTAGCTTTATTTCTTCTGCTTAAGTGTTGTATTTGTGGACTGATCTCAAGCAGTTCTCCGGGCATTCATGATTAGAACTGTGTAATGTAAGCTAATGTGATTGTTACCAGTCAGATAAGCTTTGAAGCTTCTGTTGAGGCTTGTTTGCTCTTCCAAAACAGGAAATCAGCTGGTCTAAAAGCTGCTGAAGATCATGTAGTACGCTTTGCAGGAGTATGTACAACAGCCCTTTTTGATTTTAAGGAAACTTTACTAATGTATGGCCAAAAGAAACAGACATGAATAGGTTAACCCTAGCCAAATGCATTAAATCAAATATGCTCATTATCTGTTCATGATTGTTTCAGTTACTCCTCATTGCCTAAGAATTCTTACAAATTAGAAAATCCATCAGTATCTTGCAAAGTATGAATGTAAATAACACATTCTGTATTCTTATTTATATGTATTTCAGTCTTGAATTTTTTTTTCTCGTGAGAGCAAAGCTTGCTCTAAAATAACCTGCTATTATTATTTTTTTTTAAAATGTGGTCAGGATATATAGGATTTTGGAGTCACAGTTCAATAATAAATGCTCTCTCAGTGTTGTAATTACTAAAGCAACAACTTTTGCTTCTACAGAGTACTTGTTGCTAATCTGCCATTAAGCTCATTCTACTGGTCTGAATTAAGAATATTCTGTTAAGAATATTCACGATACAGCTCTGTACTATCAGTGTGTATTCTAAACCAGATAGCATACATCCATCCACACCACTCCAGGCTTATGCAGGATTTTGCCATAAACAGCATAAAACTAAGAGCATGAATCTCATCTAAATATCTTCTCCTATATCCTGCCACCTTTGACGGAAATGTAACAATGGAAATACTCGCCTCATGAAAGTGCAGAGATCCAGCCCTGGTGGTTGTGGAGCTGGGACTGTGAAATTAAATAGGGATTCCCAGTTTCTAAATTTCCAGAAGTATTCCTATTATATGCTTGTAAACCTAAAACCCTTTCAGAAGTCTTAAAGGTCCCTGCTAATAAGCTCTCCTATCTGCAGGGCTCTTTGATGTCATGTCATCTGTTCTAGCTGAAGTTCTTGTCCAGCTTATTCATGAAAACAGGTCTTTCTGTATCAGAACAATCTGGAGACACCTTTCGCTTCTCAGAAGAATGAAACATGCTCTAGCTTCTGCGTGAATTTGCATTAGGAACTTGGGAATTTTCCCAGTGTTCATAGTCATACGACAAATCTGTTTCAAAGCTCTAAAATGGACAAGTACAAATTGTTACTTATTTGTAAAAATTAGTTAATGTGCTGCTTGTATACATATCAACAAAGCTAATAAGCTTCAGTTATGTTTTGTGTTTGGTTCAACTTAATGATCTGCATTTTTAAGCCCATCTATGAAATGGAGCATGCTTTTTTTTTTATCTAACTTATGATTTAAAAAATGTAAGAAAAAATTAAGATGCACACACTTAGTACTCTCCAAACTGAATTTGTTTAAATCCATTTTTTTCCTGGCTATATAATTTTTTTCTTCATAGTACCTTATGTCTATGTCTGTATGTTTCTGTGTGTATGGATGAGCAATTTGTTCCCAGTAGCATAGGAAACATCTGTAAGAAGGATATATTTCACTGACAATAGCATCATGTCAGGAATATACCCCAACTATTGCTCTCAAATACGTGTTTGTGCCTCAGCTCAGACACAGCATGCAGTGACGGAAAATCTAGCCACAGTTTAATGCATATTTACAAGATACCCTACTCTCTGCAGTGTGGTGTAATGAGTACCCAATGTGCAGTTTGTATCATTGTTAAAAGAGCACTAGTGGAAACACCAAATGAAACGAACATGCTAAAATATTGTAATCTATTCCACAGGGTGCTGTTCTTCAAGGGCTTGGTGATTAGAGGTTTTATTTTCATCCAGCAAATGTTATTTATTCACACAAAAGTCCTGCAGAGAGACTGAGAGACTTAAACAGATTGTGTTAGCTCAGGAGATGAGGCGGGGTAGGGTTGCGTCTTCCATGAAGAGACCTATCACTGAAGTTACATGGAGCATTGGGGAACCTCTTCAGGCTTTGTACCATAGCTTTGCTTTTGATCATATGCATAAATAGGTCTTCTGCAGAGTGGTTGACTTAATTCAGTCATTTTGATTGATAATTAGAACTGACAAAGAACAGATCAATGCAAATCACAAGGATGAAAACATCTGGGACTCGGTTTAATGTGAATCCCCCAAATCCTCCTTAGCGGTAACCACAACACATGTACAAAACAGAATTCACAGTTGTTTTTGCAAATGCACAAATTAGTACATCTAAGATACGAAAAATAAGGCTTTAAAATGATAGGAAAGAATTGGTGCAGATGTTTTGGTTCCTCCTTCATTTAGATCTTGCAAGTTCTCCTCTGTCTGATGGAACATGGGCTGTGCAGTGATGGGTGGCACAAAGACTGGCACTGAGCTTAGGCACATGGCTGGGCACAAGTTTCTGCCCTGCAGCTTTCTTGGCTGGCCTCTGGTCTTGTCCAGAGTTGTATGAATGTTTTTCTAAAGATTGAAAAGCTCAGATGAGTTGCTCTTGGTTGTTGCTTTGCTGTTGTTGTTTTGTTTGGCTGTTGGGGGGGGGGGTGGGGGGTGGGTTGTTTTGTTGTTTGGTGGTTTGTGATTTTTTGTTTTTGTGTTTTTTTGTTGTTGTTCTGTTTTGTTTGGGTTTTTTTTTTTCCCCATTTTTTTTCCTAAACATATATTTTCTTAGATGGTTTCCATTTCTTACAAGTGAGGAGGGGGGTGGGGGAGGGAAGAAGATAGTTGGATTTATGGGTTGTTGTTTTGTTTTCTTCTTCCATCTTTCCTTTTTCTTCTCTGGAATGGTAATATCTCAGCATTTGGGAAAATGTCCTGCTGTCAGGAAATAATTTTTCAGACAGTGAAGGAAATTTTGAAGTGTTTGGGTATGGTAGTTAAATTACTTCAGTTTAAAGGCTGGAAAAAGGAGATGAGGGAAAATGGGAGGAAAAGGAGTTTGCATGCATATTTTTATATTCAGAGAAAAGATCAAGGTGGTTGATAGGGTAAAAACCTGGTACCAAAAAAAGGGAAAATCTTTAAATAAACTAAAATAGGATAAGCACTTAATTTAAAACAATTTGAAATGTAAATAGCCTTTTTAGGGAGAAAAATAATCTGATATAACTTTTTTATTTTTATCAATATAATCTTATTTTCAATAGAAGGGTGTGTTGTTTTTCTCCCCCTTTCTCTGTAATTGACTGATGCAATCTCTCTGTGAGTTGGGAGCAAATGCTATTTACATTTACAGTTTGAAGTGAGAGTCAGAAAATGTAAATGACTTGACCATGATGACAAAGGCAGCCCAGCAGAATTAAGAACAGAGTTAAGACACCCCCCTAATCTTACTGGCTTTTTAATTTCTGTGGTAAATCTGTCACATCCTTCTTCTGAATGCTAGTCAATGGCAGGCTGGTTTCTGTTTGCCAGTTTTTCTGGCCTTCTAGGTATCTGCCAACTTGCTTACCATGAAAATACTTGCCTTGTTCTGAAAACACGCTCTGCATCTTTTGGGGTAACTGTAAGGAGTTTAATGTGTACATGGTGAATTTGGGTATTTGTCATTAAATAGTCAACATTTTTTGGAGGATCAAATGTACTTTTATGATGATCAGTAATCTTTGATTCCAGTTCTACTTCAAATTTTGTTCAACTTGTAATTTCAGGGCATTATTTCTGTTTAGACATTCCCTCTGCCTTCTATGTTACTGCCCAGGTTTGCAGCTTGGCTTGCTTCTTTCATTTCCTGTGCCTTTGAAAATGTTCTAAAATAATGTTTGTTTAGGAACAACCACAGTTCTCTTTTTTTTTTTTTTTCCTTTGGTCCAGGACATTAATAAATGCCTTTTAGCTTCTTTTGAGAAAAAAAGCAAAATAAAAAAGAAAAACATCTGCTTTTAACCTAGAGAAAGGAAAACACTGTTCTACTCTAAGTTGTCAGTGTAAAATTGTTAGTCAAGAGTAAAACTTTAAAAGGCAATGTCCTTAGTTTTGTCACTAATATAAAATAGCATTATCTATTAAAAGTGTAAATTTGTGTCTTGCAGACTTAAAACTGCTCAATACTGCAACAAAATCGTGTGTGTTGGTTTTTATTATTAACTCTAGCTTTGAATTAGAATTCCTTCTATTACAGCTTGGAGCTAAACTCTGTTTACAAAACAGTATTTACACTTGACTAATTTTGCAGATCAAACTAATTAAATCAATTAAACTGGTGATTAACCAAATGAAGGCTGATTGCAAAAATTAGTGGGTTTATTTTGGAGGACTGGAAGTAAGCTAATTACTGCAGTGATTACTTGAACCTGGAGTACTCTAAATGTGGTATAAATTGAAACCTCATAGTGAATTAGACTGGGAATTCATTACAGTTTAAAGCACTGTTGATACTACTCAGGCTTCTACTCCTGTGGGAAAATTTCACTCAGTATTTTGTATACTGATAAACAATCATTTAGTCTGTGCCCTTTTAAATAACGCCAAGCAATTTCACACAGTATTTTTTTTCTTGTAGCTGAGTCACAATTCTGTTTTATGAAAATGTAGTTACTAAAACTGTCAATTGGGTTCCTGCACAATGCATGATGGGAAATGTAGTCCAACTAAATCTATCTTCATCATAATGAAACAGTATTCTAGCTTCATGTGGTCACTGCAGAGTTTTCTGGATTGATATCTTAATCTGTGTTTGCCATCTCTGATTGTTAGCACTTGATGCATGGAAAAAAAAATGGGGGCCTGGTTCATTTGCTCCGCATATCACTTAACTGTTGGCATAGCACAAAATGATTTGTACTGATTCTTAATTTGTTGTATTTCCTTTGAAGATGCAGTTCTAGGGATGAATTTTAAAAAGAAAACAGATTGGCTAGATTACTCATTTTGTTTGCCGTGCAGGCTATTCCCTGTAGTATACTTCTCAGACTATTTAATTTCTCCTTGCATCACCAATTAACAATGGAATATGAATGTCTACTAAAAATGACCTATTAATATAGGAGTTTATTCAATCACATCTCCTTGCAAAGGGATTAATAAAATTGCACAGAATTAAAATAGAAAACCTTCAGAGCTGGAATAGGATGTAATTTGTGACTATTTCATATGATACTTGTGAATATTGTAAACATGCTTTGGTTTAAAATCATTTTGTAAGATATGTAACGTACCTTGTTCAGCTGGGGTTCAGTTTTGGTCCTCGTTGCTCCAATGAGTGCAGCCGCTTGAGTTTGACATTGTATAACAGGCTTTATTCTTTGTGTTTTTGCTGGTTTGGGTTATTTTCTCAAACAAAAGTATAGCTTCCACTTGCTTAAAACCAAATTTCAGTAGACCAGTACACAGAACTCATTACTTCTATCTATCAGCAAAGCCTATGTACCACTGTATGCAAAGGCATGATGCAGGCATCTTCCAGTATTCCCTTCTGAAACAGTGTGCTGGCACTAAGGAAACGATGACTTCTTAAATCTGTTTTTAAGATTAATTTAAAGCTTATAATTTTCTCTGTAGTTGCCTATTTGGGAATTGTGTGGGTTTGGGGTTTTTTTTGGGTTTTGGTTTTGTTTGTTTTTTTTTTTAATTTTTTTTTATTGCATGGTGCTTTTTATCAAGATGACCTTTAGACATACAAGAAATTAATCTAAAGATTCAACACAAACAGGTAGAAAGTGACAGTGAATCCATTTTGCTGGGCAAAATAGGATTAGATCAAATCAGCTGGGGAAAATAATTTTAAGTTAGATTTACTTATGGGAAAGACCGAGGGAATCATGATGGTTACAGGTGGCTGATGGGACAGGAAGCTTGGCAGGCCATTTCAAGGCTCAGCATGAACTAGTGGATCAAAGCCAGCATCAGAAAGGATTTCAGTTACAATTTTGCTAGGATCTGGTGTGATAAAGTGGACAGATGTTGCCTTCAGTGTGCAGAGTGCACCAGAGCTAGTTTCTCTGTACAAAGGCAGGATCTGGCTCTACATGGACTACTGTGCTCAGCACTTCATTATCAAAAGACAATGTAAAATGAGAAAGCAGTGAAAAGAGACAAAACTCAGCTGGCTTCAGGGAGAGAACTATGACCTAGGATGGAAGGGATGAGGTGTGTGAACACTGACAGAAGGACTGTGTCCTGTGAAGACTGAATCTGAAATGTGTTCACAAATATTTAGCACTGAGAAAGAAGAGTACTTAGTATTGTACTTCAGCAGAGTGAAGATGCAGAGCACACCAAACCAAATAAAATGGAATTTCCAGAGAGGCTTTCTCAGCAGATGGCCTCTTGGGCACTGAAGGAACCTGCCAGGTAGGCAGCGGGGCTGTGCGGGCAGCTACCAGCCTATCTGGAGGGGGGCAGAGGCAGGAAGCAGGGACCTCTAGTGCTCCCCCTGTGCTCTAGCCCAGTGTTGGAAAACACACCTGGTAGCAAAAGCACTGAAAGCACACAGGAAATTGAAGTTTTCAGTACAACCTATCAGTTTTAGGGGTTTTATCTGAGTGTGTCCAAATATGTTTTCTGAGAAAAGATTTAGGAATACCAAGATGCTTCATACCATTATGTATAGATAGTTTAAACAGAAAATTACATTTTGTTGCAGGGTACCAATTTCTTGAGCAGGTTTCTATTCCCATAGAAACCACCTTCTCCAAAAACATAAGCAGTTGAGTCTGCATGTTAAAGTCACATGCAAAATATATGATGTCTGGGGTTCTTTGTTGTCTTTTTTTCTTTAGCAAATACCTCATCTTCCCTAACTGTCTTTGCAAGCTAGAAATTTTCATTCTTATAAAGAGGAAGTTCTATTAGTTTGTTTGTAAGGGAATGAAAAATTAATTTAGAAATGCAGTTTACTAGCTGAATGCTTTAAGGAAGGAAGCTATGCATATGAAGCCCAAGGAAATGCCAGTCTTGCTTGAAAACTACTAAAATGAAGCATTTTCTTTGTACACTCATCTCATTTAAAATTCCTTATAAAGGTGATTAAAGCAGAGAATACTATGTGGTAGTTTGTTCTAACAACTCCAATACAACTTGTCATTATTTGAATAGATCCAAGTAGCACTCAAATTAAATTTTCTGTCTGATGCAATTTTTTTGGAAGCTAAATTCTGCAGTATGAACCTGAAGCAAGTTTACCAGACTTGAGTAGATGTGACTGCAATAAGTTTGATCTACAATGTCAATTTTCAACTATGCTTCATTATTTAATACTATAGCAGAAACAGAGTATCATCCTGGCAGTCTCAAATGGTTATCACTCATATTGTGCTACCACCCAGAGTGCTCATCTAGATTGTATAGATATGGGATTTCCTTAAGAGCTTAGAAGACAAGTATCTGAAAAGACAGGAAGCTGAAGGAAAGCATTCATTAAACAACACGACAAAGGCCTATGAAGTAATTCCAGTAACCCTGCCTAGAGTAACAAAGAGGTGTGCACACTCTTAATAAATCCATCATGTAAAAAATGCATTATTTTTCTCAAGGAGATAGCAATATTATTCAAAGCGTGCTAAAGTGGGCAGGATATCCCAGGAGTAATTGTGAATTATTAGGTCATAGGGACCTCATTGCAAACTATTTGCAAAACTTAATTGGTGTAATAAATAAAATATGCATGCAAATTAGACTACTTTCTGAATTAAAGGAATCTGTTATTCAGCATTGCAAAGATTCATCCTAATTTAATAGTGGTTTTATATACAGTTTGAGATAGCCATGTTTTATGTTTGTCTTGGAAAAAAAACAGATGGTATTTAACTAAACCTAAATCAGCCAACTAGTGGCATCTGATAAATTTCAGTCTGTAGTGCAGAGTGGCACTGGATTCTGGCAATAGTGTAACAGTACCTTATTTAATTTAGCATATAGAAAGTGGTTAAGCAAGGTGACAAAATGAACAGTCCTGTTTATTCTGTCTAAGAAGAGTCCTTTGGTACTGAGGCTAAAAATATTAATAGCTTCGAAAGTTCGGTTGCAAACCCTGTTATTTATTGATTTATTTGCTATTCATCTTAGAATTCTAGTAGTGGAAAGAAGAGTGCTAATGAGTGTAGCTGATTTCATTACCCTGGATATAAAATAGGGAATATGTAGTCACGTAATGACTTTGTATCCTAAAGCAAAACCTGAAAGAATCAAAGTGAAGAATCTCCTAGAATAAATATAAATAGACAGATATGAAGTAGTAGTTAACATTCTCTGTCTAATATCATTGCTAGACTCAATAACACCATCTCGTCATCAGCTCCAAATCAAGTATTACATCTGCTTTTTTAAAGCAGTTGATTGAATGAATACAAATGTCTTGCTGTTGTCACTTGGGATAGCACTTGATATATCCCATTTTCTAGACTCTAATTATTCCATTTGTAGACATGAATGCCATTTAGATGTAAGCTAATTCAGCATGGTAACTCAATTAGATTTGTACTGACTAGGATTTATGAAACATCAATGGATTCTTGGTGAGACCAATGGGACTACTGGTTATTTATCCCTAAGTCTTACTGATACTGCCTCTCAGGAGCTCAATTAAACACGCCAGTGATGAGAATGTTTTGTAACAGTAGTCTTTCACAATTAGACTAAGATTTTTGTAAAGCATATCACATGTAAAGCAGGGCATCATGTATTATGCAATACAAAGTTCTCATCTGACTAGCTTATGATGTTGAAAGGTAAAAGAAATTCCTATTACTGCTTTGTTAGTGCAGTTATAAAAAACAAAAACAACAACACCAAAAAAAGCACCAAAAACAAAACCCCAAAAACCCACCCAAAACAACCCCCCCAAAAAACTACAAAACAAAACTCGAGATTAAGTTCATTTCAATATGATGAAAATTCTGGTTTACTGATTGGAAAAAAAAAAAGATAAAAACCTCCAACCCCCTATATTTATATAATAACACATTTGTTAGTATCTGCATCTTGCAGGCTACACACAGGTTTCTGTACTAATGTAGATCCCTTTGGAAACCAGGTGTTCCCTGGGTAGATTTAGAGGCCTCACTGCACTTGACCCTGGGATCTTTTGTTTGTTCCTTTCTTGGAAAACAAATTTAATTGTGGCAATGCTCGCTGAAATTGCAGGTTTTAAACAATGGCAAGAGACTATGTGGGTGAATCTGGATTCGTTATCGTTAAGTGTTTCAACTTCACAGTTGATGGAGTCTTGCCCGAACCTCATATTAAAAGAAAAAAAAAAATATTTATAATTAAACCACTGTGTCAAAATGGCCCACATTTCTAGTGCTTGATTATTGAATCCTGACAACAAAGTGCTGTGCAGTTAGTTATCAATAGAAAATACATAGACAATCTGAAACAGAGAGCAACATTCATTTAACATTT
Organism: Megaceryle torquata; assembly: GCA_024611175.1. Lineage (NCBI taxonomy): Eukaryota > Metazoa > Chordata > Aves > Coraciiformes > Cerylidae > Megaceryle > Megaceryle torquata. The sequence goes on along the minus strand of JANIJG010013433.1, from coordinate 16,382 downwards.
AATCTGTTACTGATTGTACAGCTAACTTTATGGAACACACAAAACCTTGATTCCTTCAGTATTCCTTGCCAATAAAATAACCAGTCCTCCCGTTTGCTGTAAATGTCTCTTGATTAAATATATGGTGACTTTAATCAGTACAGCACTGGCACAGGGAAAAACCTCACGAAATGGGTAACAAATATTGACTGTTTCTAGTTCATGCCAAGTAAATAGCAGTGCTTGAAAACTTAGGTAGAGAAACACAAACAGATCAAGCTGGCAATTTTCTCATTCTTTTTCAATAAAATCTTCATTGTTTTGGGTTGTGTTGGTTTGTTTGTTTGTTTGTTTGTTTGTTTTGGTGGAGGGGACCCCAAACCCACCAAACAACAAACCAAGTCCCTAAACCAACCCTTGTTGTTTCTAGATTTGAAATTTTCAATTAAAAAAAAAAATAAATCCTATACATTGAACAAACAAATTTATCTCTAGTCTTTCCTAGTCAGTAATACTCCTTATGATTATTTGTACAGATTATGACTTATGATTAAAGCTGAAGTGAAAATAAGGCAAATGCAATGTTTTGCCAACAGTCCAGTTCCCCAGTATATTTGGGATTGTTCACACTTTATGGTGTGAGGCTGGCTAGCAGGGAGAAAGAGCTGCTGTTTCTTAGACCTTAGAGAAGGTACTGTGCTCAACCTGAGCAGCTTTGTAGTTCTCTGGAAGGTGCCTTTGAGCCTCTCCTCTCGCTTGTGAAGTGGTGCAGCGGTGTGTGCAGTGATGCATCCACCTGTTAATCAGTTCTGTATTTCCTATGTGACTATCTTCTTAAAAGTGGAGTTTTGCTATAGAGAAGTGTGGCTTTGGCCCAGACTTAATATAAAGAAAACCAGCTGTTTTTTATGGCATAGTACAGCATCTGTAGCCTAGAGTGTAATTGGAATAGCTTGTTTTGCTTGTACCATGCTTGCCATAGTTTCAGAGCAAGTAGGATAAAGTGAACATGGAGTCAGAATTGTGGATCGCTTTGCCTTTGTGAGACTTCAGTTCAATAGGCAACAAATTCTGTACAGGGTATGGTATTTTGTTCCTGTCTTCAGAGTAAATGTCCTTGTTTGAAACAGCAGGTGTTCCCTGAGACGCTTTCCAGAGTCCATTGAGATACCTGGGCATTCGAGCTCCTTCTATAGTTTAGTCAGGTGCATGTTGTGCTTAGTAATTACTTGAATTATCTTTGTATTTTAATTCAGGCTTGAAGACATTTAAAAGTGCTATTTTTAATTCATCATGACTCCACTGAGAATTTAGGATTACTTTAGAGTAACTCTGATTTTGTTTTTTTCTTTCTAGCTCCTCAGAAATATCTCTGATAACCTGTGTTTGAATGGTTCATTGTAGATGAGACTACTAGATATTGGTGTGCAACCACTGGCATTGATATGTCTGCTTGATCTTACCACTATTTGGGAAGATATTTCTTCAGGTTTTCTTTTGAGAAAGTAATGAAATTTCTGGACTTTACAGAAGCAAATGGGGTTGGGTGTTAGCAAGTTTCTAAGTAGGACATCTGCTGTAACTCCACATCTAAATTTGGACAATCAAGGTTTCCCTGTACGGGGAAATTCTCTATATTGAAGATAATTTCAACAACCAGTTAGGACTTCGGCATCATTGGGCATGGAGCTATTCAAAATGATGGCTACAAGAGGCTGGGATTTTATTACTTGTTCCCGTTAAAGTGTAGAAAGCTTCTGAAATGGAAACCTTACCAGAGTCTGAGGAGAGTGGCAAAGAAGAGACTGTCAGAGAGCATTAATTTACTCTTGCAAAGGACCCAAATCCCAGAAGAAGAGTTTGGGGCACACTGTTCCTCTTCCATGCTGGTTTTGTAGGGTGAGAAAGTGAACCACTGTGAGATTGGGATGCCTCTGTTAGTAAATGGGAGGAGTGGGCAGTGGCATCTGAGATTGGTGTCTCTGAGGTTAAAAGTCTTGGCAGTTTTGCATGAGGGAGTGATGGACCTTAGTTCTTGTTAATGCAGACTCAAAAGTTTCATCAATGACCTGTACACTGCACAGCTAGCAAAACTGGACAGGCTAAATGTAGGCTGGCGCATGACTAGAAGTATAAATATGCACCTACTGTTTTGTACTGACTGGTGTTGTGGTTTAGTCCCAGTAGGCAGCTAGGTACCCTTCACAGCCACTCATTTGCTGACACCCCCCCCCAGCAAGTTTGAGGAGAGAACTGGAAGGGCAAGAGTGAGGAAACTTGTGGGTTGACAATAAAGACAGTTGAATAGGTAAAGCAAAAGCTGTACGTGCAAGCAAAGCAAAATAAGGAATTAATTCACCACTCCTCATTGACAGGCAGGTGTTCAGCTCCTGCAGAGCTCCATTGTGCATAACTCTTACTTGGGAAGGCAGGCACCATCACTCTCTGAAGGTCCCCCCTGCTGCCTTCTTTCCCCCAGCTTTTGTTGCTGATCATGATGTCATGTGGTCTGGAATATCCCTTCAGTCAGCTGGGCTCAGCTGTCCTGGCTGTGTCCCCTCCCAGCCTCTTGCCCACCCCCAGCCTACTTGCTGTGGGAAACAGAGAAAGCCTTGAGGCTGTGTAAGCACTAAACTGTTGATGTGTTATCAACACTGTTCTGTTTGAAAATCCAAAACAGTACCATGTGGGCTGCTATGAAGAAAATTAACTCCATCCCAACCAAAACCCATACAACTGGGGATATGGTTGATGCTGTTCTGCATTGTTAGAGTCCTTTTGCATTGCCTGGTGTTTATGTCTGAGAAACTTCTGGAGGAAATTATTTTTGATAAGGCTCACTCAGTACTGCTAAATGAAGCCTCAGCATAGCTTCAGAAATACTCTCTCACTTGACTCCTGCTTAAAAACTGAACAGAGGATTAACTTGAAATCTGTATTAAGCCTATGGGCCTGTACTGAATGCATCCAGCTTTTGCTGAGGAAAATCAGCATGGGGATTTTGCCTAAAAATTTTCATTTTAGTAGGTGGTTTACATATTCTTCATACAGATCAGACATTGACTAATCAATGTGCATTGACAGAGTAGTTCAAGCATCTCCAGAATCACTTGCATGTATTAAAAAAACTAAACAAATTGGGCAGCATGCTCAGTCTGATAAATTCTGGAGGCTTTTGCAGGCATGGTGGCCAGGGTGATGAAGCAATATATAGGCATTGTACTATACATGGAATTGGGAACCAATGGGTCACACTAATCTATTAGCTGTGAAAATATATCAAATTTGATGTGCTAAAAAGCCATCTCACTTTGAGACTACTCTGTGCATATGTTAAGTTTGAGTTTGTATATTAAATCTATGCATAAGTTTTCAAGTATGGTTGTTCCCTTGTATCCTCTTATGCTTTTTATGGCACTATCAAAATGAAGAAGCTTTAGAAGGGAAGGGTAGTAAGGGTCCCTCAGATTAAAACTGATTTCTTGTCCCAGGCACTTTTGGGCTCACTGACTTGGAACCCTTGCTTCCAGATTGGCCAGAATGCTGTAGCTGCTGATGGTTAGCCAAGTGCCTGGTGGAAATATTGACAGCTTGCAGGATTGAACTAATTGAACTAATATGATAGCTTAACTGACATGGCAGCTGCTGAAAAATGAGCATGTACAAAAGTTACATGGAATTGTTTCATGGAAGGGTGGTGTTTGGAGGGACTGATTGCCGAAGTGATTGAAGCCAAGTGGCACTGTTTGGATGCAGATTTTCTGTACCGTGTGCCACTTCTTTAATCAGGTTTACAGTAACATGATTATTCTACCCTGTCACTCTGCAGTTCATCCTGTTAACACTCTAGTTGTGCACCTCAGTGCCAGCAGGCATCTATATTTTCTGCCTCTTGTGGAAACTGTGCAGATTTGTGCATAAAAACATCTGTCTAGAGACTAGCTTCCAATTTAAAAAACATTCTTGTACTAAAATATGTTCAGCCTATCATTCTTATTCAAGTGTTGTTTAAAAGAAATACAGTAAAATAATTATTTGCTCACCAAAGAGTTTTTAGGGGATCATAGCGGCTGTCTTGATTCTTAGTGTTGCTTTCACACAGGATGAGGCCAGTATCTTCTCACATGGGGAGAATTCGTTGTGGCTCCACATCTAAGAACGAATTAATTATGAAATTAAGAATAGGTTCCATTTACAGTGGGGTTTTTTTGTGCAAAATAAAGTATTACTAGTAAAAACTTCTGGCAAATGTTCAATGTGTTGGAAGATATTTTTGTGGAAATGTTTTTGTGAAAAGTGTGTTCTAATTGAAGGTATGCTTGGGGAAAAAGGATCTCTAATTAAAAAAAATCAAAAACCTAAACCTTGTCAACATTTTTTCTTACTTACAAATATTTCCTTTTGTGTGAACAAAATATAAGTTGGAGAAGGAAATGTCAGTTGAAACATTCCTTTTTACATTAATTAAGGAAAACACTTGAGCCAAACCTGTTGGATAAAAAGGAAAAAAGTAACAAAAATGTTTGAAAACATATGTATAAATAGGGAACTATTGGTGAGAGCCCAACAGAGGGCTACAAAGATGATAGGGGGACTGGAGCATCTCTTTTACGAGGTAAGGCTGAAGGATTTGGGGCTCTTTATCCTGGAGAAAACCAAAGTTTATAAATATCTGAAGGGTGGGCGTCAGAAAGATGGGGCCAGTCTCTTTTCAGTAGTGCCTAGTGATCAGACATGGGGCAGTGGGCATAAACTAGAACATGGGAAGTTTCACCTAAACATAAAGAAAACCTTTTTTTCGGTGAGGGTGCCAGAGCCCTGGCACAGGCTGCCCAGAGAGGTTGTGGTGTCACCTTCTCCAGAGACTCTCAAAACCTGCCTGGATGTGTTCCTGTGCAACCTGCTGTAGATGACCCTACTTTAGCAGTTGGGTTGGACTAGCTGATCCTCAGAGTTCCCTTCCAATCCTTACCATTCTGTGATTTTTGTTCCTGTTGGGAGTGAGCATATACTTTGTAATTTGGACAATATTCCCGAAGTAGAAATGGCAGTGGTTTTGCCATTTACGTCAGTCTGAATAATTGCAATTCCAAACTCAAACAGTAGATTCAAAGCCTCTCTTGGAGCCAGCTGTGTTTGTTATACTTTGTGTACTAGTGCCAAGCAATTTAATTTACCTCTCAGTGCTTTTACTATGCTAGACAACAGTAGTAACTATTTTCAGGAAACGTGGCTTAGGTTCATTGGCTTGGGGCTTTTCAGGTATGGCTCAAATCTTTTCCAGTTAAATGCTAAAGCTGCAGAAGTGTTTTTATCTTATGACCTGGGCTTGGGGGAAGTGCTGGCAAATTTCAGCAGTACCATCTCAACCACTGTTTCTGTTGGCAAACTCAGCAGAGAGGCCATACTCCAAGGCTTGGAAACCTGAGCTACAGAGCATAGTTTGACTGAATTTAAAGCTGTATCTCTGTGCCTGTGCAGTAATGCTTTCTATCACAGGGAGGACTGAGCCACTGAAACCTACACCTGAGCTTCTTGGAATTTTACTTTCTCTTCACCTAGTAAGCAGTGTACCTTGGGGGAAACAGCACAAAAAGAAAGAAGGGATAGAGATACCAAGCAATCCTTAGCCCTTTTTGTGTCCTGTTCCCAAGGAAGCTTTTGCTTCCCAGCCCAACTCAATCCCTCCCTTCGATTTCACTTCACATCCCTTTCACTTCCATGTCTAATGGAGATTGCCTACATTCTACCCAGCACCTATAATTTTATTTTAAGGAATAGAATGTCTCATTCAAACATTGTAATTCCTCTGGATTCCAAAAATTTACCTCAAGTTTCTGCTGATAGATGTTTAGTCACATCAATTCCTTTGTACATGTAGTATACAGGTACATGCACAACTGCAGCTTTTGCACAAAATTTAATTCATTCTAGAATCAGGGTTGGAATACCCCCAAGAGCTTATCGTGTAGTCTGTTTTGTATCATTCCTGGCTGGTTTTTTTTTTTTTTGGTCTATGCTGTTCTTAAACCTAGATAATGAAGATGCACAACGTATTCCAGTGTTAATGCTAATATTTAACTTTCCAACTAAAGTACATTACTAGTTTTTCCTCTTACCATCATCATGGATGTGAAGAAAAGTTACCTCCTTAGTAGCAGCCTTTATTTCTCTCCTTTTAGAAACCCCTTCTATGGGACAAAGACAACCTCAGTTTCTTCAGTTTTCCCTAACGGGACTTGCTTGCTCTAATGTTATGTTCTCTCTGGTTGTCTTCCTCTGGGCTTATCTCCATTTAGTCTACATCTTCCTTATCTGGCAAGGTTACTTTAAATTCTATTCTTATCCTTGAGAATATTCATAATCTTTCCCATAGATATGGGGCATACTCTCTTCTGTCCTTCAGGTCAGCAGTGAAAATGCCCATTAATACTAATGTGGGATTGAACTGTGCAGGACTCAGTCTGACAACTTTCCAGTTGTATTTGGTCTGACTGAGATGTAGTTTATTTTCCCCATAGCAGCCCTTCCAGTGCTGTGCTTTGCACTGAAAGCTGGAAAGGTGCTGATAACACCCCCGTGTTGTGCCTACTGCTGGGCAGGGCT
>JANIJG010013427.1:0-13063 GCA_024611175.1 Megaceryle torquata | reverse complement strand
AAAATATATAAAACCAGTTTAAAAATATATAAAAATGATATAAAAAACTAACCTGATATGATATAAACCAAAACTAACCTGACATGGCTGAGATGTAAGTCTCCACTATGAACTTCCCATGCCTCAGGAAGCAGAGAGGACTCTCCCTTGCATAATGAAGGCTTCTGCATTTGTCATCTCCTACACTTTCTTCTGCTTAACAGCAAGAAATTTAAAAGAAAGCTTCTTGCTTATGGAGGCACAGAAAACATAGAGGGTTTTATTCATAGCAACAGCAGAAAGAGAGGGTAGTCCCACTTCATATCCTTAAAACTCCCTTCCAAGGTCAGTTTGGCTTCCCAGACCTTGAGCAGACCTTCCACAGCCACATAATTTTTCATCTGAAAGTTAAATTTCTTCATTTAAAAATAAACAAAGAAAGCATTTTACATTCAAAAGTTATCATTTTAATCATTTTAATATTCAAAAGCTACAGCTTTCAATGACCCAAAGAAACCCTCGGGCAAGATTTAAACAGAAACTAGCCGTTCAATCACAGCACAAACATTCCAACCCTATCATCACACCATGCACATATCCCTCCATCCATCATCGTTCCTACTGGAGCCGTCAGTCCATATGGAGCAGCTCAGTGACTCCAAGCTGGCTACTGAATGAACATCCACGACCACAGGAAAATGTGTATTTAACAAGAATTTCCCAATTGTTATGCTGTAGGTGAGTATTTGAAACATATGCGTTGCCATCTTGCTGAAGATGAGTTATGTGGTACTTGCCGGAATGATTGGACCAAATGATAAACTCTTTTGACATAAACAGTTGTTCATACGCATTTAGAAACCTATTTTCACATTATTTTTTTTCCCCTATAGTTGTATCGTTTGTTTTCTGAGTGAAATTTATTGTTGCATGCAAATCCTACTGCTGAAGTGGTTAGAGATGGCTTGGGGTGAATTTAAATATCCAAGTGAGTAGATTATGAAAGTTTTGCATTCACGAAAATCCAGCAAACCCAGAGTGATCACAGATTATTTTATCCAGAAAGATGGATTAAAATATTCTAATGCACTTTCGGCTTGGTGTTCATTTAATTGAAATTAATCACAGTTTCTGCTCACTCACAGATGTAAGGACAATGCTTCTTTATCAAGCCGGCTAAGTGAAATGGAAGATAGAATCACAAAATGCTTTTGGTTGGAAGAGAACATTCAGATCATCCAGTCCAACTGTCAACCCAGCACTGCCAGGGCACCACTAACCCCTGGCCCTCAGCACCACAGCTCCATGGCTTGGAAACCCCTCCAGGGGTCACGGGGACTCCACCCCTGCCCTGGGCAGCCTGGGACAGCCCTGGACAACCCTGGAGGGATAGAAATTGTTCCTCAGCTCCAACCTAAACCTGCCTGGGGGCAGCTTGAGGCTGGTTCCTCTTGTCCTGTCCCTCGTCCCTTGGGAGCAGAGCCCGAGTCCCCCTGGCTCCAACCTCCTGTCAGATGACTTCACATGCAATGGGGTTCACTCAAAACAGCACAGATGCAGGATTTTCCATAGCTATTGATACACAGAGATGAAATGTGTGTCTACATAGAAGAAACATAACAGGAATTCAGAAAAGTGGGACACCCAGAGCTACCCCAGTAGGTCTCAGGCACTGGAGCTACTATCTCATGTGGAAAAAAATATTCAACTCTGATCCAGAAACAACCAGACTGTAAGAAAAAAAAAAAAAATAAAAAATCCCCAATTCAGGGGCTGCCCTGACCCTAAACCATGACAAATATATAAGCTCCAGACTATATAATTATTAACATTCCCTTTGGATTTGGTGGACTGCAGCAGGACAGTAGCCCTCTTGCAAGCATCCACCCTCAGGATGTCTTGCACTGGGTCATCTCCTTCCACAGAAAAATGCTTCAGATGAGTAAGAGATTAACAAATGAAGAAGAATATCTCTTGGTGGTGAAGAGCAACTCACTGAAACCCCAAGCAATGTGATTTGAGGAATGCTGACCAAAAAAAATAGCACTAAAACCAGAATGTGAGATGTCAGGTCTGAGAAAAGGTCCTGGTCCTGAAACCACCCTGCCCTTGATCCTTGCAGGCAATTAAACCTTTGATAAATTTCCTTGGTTAACTTCTACTTAATTTCTGCAACACTCTTGCAATGAAAGCATCATGGCAAAGAGATCTCTGGATCTTCAATCTCTGGATCTTCTTGGACAAATCTGAACACATTACCAGACATTCCATCCTGAAGTCGGTGTGACCCTCTTGGTCCTCTGGACCATAAAGAAATCAATATGAAATTAACATAAAATGCAAGAGTCATCCTGGTCCTTCTGCGTGCAGTTTGTCTACCTCAAATAGGTGGGCAAACTATAGATAGACTCGTCTGCTCAGGCATCTGATACTTTTGAAAAGCAAGCAGGCAGCAAATGGATCTGCTGTAGGCTACACCACCGGTGGGCTTTGTTCACGTAGAGGACCATATTGGCAGTGTCAGTCTCCACCTGAATACCAAGCCACTCACCTCCCAGCCGGCCGCACTTCCAAGACGTTTGCATGTTAACAAGAGTTCTTAGCAGATGAAGCGCCTGGAGGCACCAGAGATCTGAGCGCGTGCCCATCTCCCTGTGCCAGCACCTGCCGCCGCTACTGTCCTGGCAGGAGGCACAACTTGGACGGGAATGTTGCTGCAGATGTTTGCTGGGTATGGAATCACTGCTGGGGGAAAACAAGACTGTAGTCTGTCCCAAAACCAGCAGAAGTTGCCTGTGTTCCTCAGCACAGTGGGCTTCAGGTGAAGCATTTTCTTACCCTTCCACAACATAATCTTGAGAGATTTCCACTACTAAAAGTCACATTCCTTGCGGGCAGAGCAGTGAGAGCTGCAGCAGATTCTCCTGAGATGGTTTCTAGGAAAGGGTCGCAAAGGCAGCAGGCAGAGGCTGGGGCAGTTGTAGTGCCAGGGCTGTAAAGCACGTGTTCTAGATCGGGGATGTCCACTCAACTCAAAAACCTGCTGAGATGGGAATTGCAGCGTGGCAGAGCAGACAGGCATCTCCTGGTGCTGCTTGGAGCTCATCAGAATGACAGACTGGACTCTAAGAAGCCACTGACACCACTGCAGACAGCAAGCCATGCATCTGGAGAGGCTGGAGCTAGATAATCCTTAAGGTCCCTTCTGACCCAAACCATTCTGTGATGCTCTAACTCTGAATTGTTTCCTTCTCTGAGCATCCTCTCTTGTGTATCCCTTGCTAATCCTACTACTACACAAATAAGCTATCTGAAGATGATTTAAGTATTAACTAAACTGCACATAAGAGAAGGAAACCTGTCTCTGACACCAGAAGTCACTTGCTGAGCAGGAGCCCAACAGGCATAGACCAGGGAAACCCACCTGGTTAGAAGTGGTTGGTGTTAAGAGGGGCAAGTGAAGATGGAGAGGTTGATGCAGAGTCTGTCTCTGCGAGGAGGGCTTGGAGCAAACTGCCATGGTACTTGAAGCTTATTCACCACCTCCTCTCAGAGGTTGGTGGAAACCCTAAAGTCGTCTGACAACAAGGCTTCTCAGAGAGCCTTCATTCCTAGAGAAGAAAATAGCCTGAGAGCTCCTTGAGGCAGGAAGATGTGAAGGTGAAACCAAGGACTGCTGAGTCGGGTTTCGGGAGAACCTGTCAGGCTTGGACCTCTGCCTGGAGTGAGGCTAAGGACACTGAAGGAGAGGACATCCTCCTGTCAGAGGCTGCGCTGATCCTGCTGCCAAAAGGACAAGATCAATGTGGGTCAGAGGAGAACATCCTGTGGCTGTGTCACTGTATGGAAGGAAAGCAGCTGTGACTTGTACCAGTGCATGTCCTGCCTGGGGGGTCAGGCAGGCCAAGAGGTGTGAGAAGACAGATCTCAAGGTGAGAGAGACTTTGAGGAAGAAATCCAACTCCCTTTAGTCAACAAGACTTGAAGGAAGGGTGTACATGGATTTTGCTTTCATGGCTAGATCCTCTCATAACAGGAGGCTACAGAGGGCTGGGGATCACACAGCAGGGGGAGAGATGCAGATGCTGCCTACTTTCTTCTGCTGCCCCACAAAGTTCTTCGCTAGTATTGTAGTCAGGAGCAAAAGACTGTACCCTGCTTCCAGGAGGAGCCGACAGAACAGATGGATCCAAAAAAAATTCAAGATTTCCCAGCCCCAAGTCAGAAAAATGGGACAGCCTCATGAACAACAGCAACCACCACCTCCTCTTCTGCTGCTGCTTGCTGCATGCCTGAGGGTTAAAGCAAAGGGTGCCTGTATGGGTATATATGCTCCTCCCCAAAGCAACAGTCTTCCTCTGCACTCTCCAGATGAGAGAAATATGTCTCTGAGTGGAGCAAATATGTCTCTCGAAAGAGACAGGGTTTGAAGACCATACGCTTTGAGGAAATCATTGAAGGTGAAAAGGAGCAGGAAAAAATAAAATACAAAAAGAACTGAAACATCTAAAAGGGTTTCAAAGTGACTTGGGTCTAGAAGCGAGGCTTGAAAAGGCATTCAAGCTGCAGGTGAAAGCTCCTGTCAGGGTAGGTGCAGAGAAACTGGGAAAAGGAGAATCAGCATGTATTCTGTGCACAGAAAGGTGGAGATAGGTGCTCCCCAAGGGGTGTCAGGTGGGATAAAGGTGTCTGGGTTTACTACATGACATCAGCCCACATGAACACACGGGACAATCACCCCCAGAGGACACCAGCTCAGAATTTCCTCATCCCTGTAGATGAGCCTTGTGCAGGGCTCACTGTGCTTTGGGCATCCTAAAGCAGGACCTCAGTGCAGCCCAGTGCACTCGTGTTGTCACAGCAGGAACCTGTTGCATCAGTGGTACCTTGTTCTGGGAACGTCCACCAGCCCAGCTGTGGTTTATCTGATGATGTGAACAGCAGAACTCCCACCCGGGGTAAGCAATTCTCTCTGCTCCACAGAGGTTACTTGTCCTTTTATTAAGCTGAATTTCCTGTAAGCCACAAAAATCTTGGGGAAAGCTTATTCCATCTTCATACACTGCAGTCGTGGTCTAATGTTTTCTTTGGGTCTTTCTGATTATATTCAGAATTAACCTTCCCAGCCTGAAATGCTTCACCCTTTCTATCAGTTCCTGTCTATTCCATGATAAAATGCTGCAAACAGGTCCCTGGTGAGCAGGGCCCATGGCAGGTGCTGCGCTGAGCACCCCGTAGATATCTCACAGGTGGGGATGAGTCTGCTCTGTTTTCTGAAAGATACTGATGTTTATTTTAATCTTTAATTAGAATGAAACACAAAAACATAAATTCCTCAAAGACTCCGATCTGAAACAGCGTTCATTTGGGGTAGACAAATCAGGACTTTTTGCTTCAGTAAAATGTGTGCATTACCAAACACGCACAAAAAACTTGTAAAGATCACGTTCCAAAGATGTTAAAGCAGAAAACTGACCCTGATTCAGCTTTTCTACTAGTTTCCTTTCAAAATTAAATCTACCTAGTGGGTTTTTTTATTCAAATTGAATACAATTTCACTGTTTTTCCTGAATTGTTGACCATCAAATTATCCCACGATCAGTTGCAGACCCAATCATTCCTCCTTCCTCTTCTGAGCTTCACAGCTGGCCAATCACACTGAAATTATTTCCAAAACCGACAAAGTTGCCATGACCAAAACTAAGCAGCAAAGTTTCCTTCTTCTATTATTAAAATCAGAGAAGTATTTTGTTTTCAATTTAAAAACCTCCTGCCAGTTTGTTACACTGATGGTCCTTTGATCCTACCACACAGCAGGATGAACCTGTGGCACAAGCGGCGCTTTGGAGGAAGCTCTGAGATGCTCTTTTATGTCTCAAATCATTTTCTTTCCATACTCATTTAAATCCCTATGTGCTCACATCTCCATGTAGGATGCTTAATTCCATTTATCCAGTTTTCATCTCTCCCCTATTAAGGAGGAGTCGTTATCAGCAGGCTCTCAGGGGTTTTACAAGTGTCTCAGAAAAATGACGGGTGTTATTACAAGTGTCATTCCCTTGACTAATGTCAAAATATCTGCAACTTTCAATCCATACACGTCCGAGTCCAACAATAAAAGCGTACTTTTACTGCCTCACAGTATCACAAATGTTTACTGTCTGTACCCAACTAACAAACCCAAATGCTGCTTCCTCGTGAAGGGTACCTCGTCCTGGTTAGTCCAGTCACGCAGGGTCAGCTGAGTCCCCAGCTCCATCCCCACCTCTCCTGCTCATATCATTATGAAAACCCTGGAGATGCTGAGCAAGCTGCCATACCAACGTGCTTTGCCCTGCACTGCTGCTTCTCTCCTTTCCGAGAGCTCCATGAATCTGCCAGATGTTCATTTCATTCAGAAAAAGACCACGGGGTTGTATTACTATTAATGGTGGGACTCAATGATCTTAAAGGTGTTTTCCAACCTAGATTCTATGATTCATACTTTTTTTTTTCTTTCTGTAAATAATAATAATAAATTACATTCTCAAAGCACAGAGATTTAACATTAAAAACAGCCATGAAGTGTAGTTGAAGAACAGCTTGAGAAGAAACTTGAATTCAATGATTGCCTTCTCTACTCACTTTGTAGACACTGGGGGGTTTGGGATTTGGGTTATTTTTAAGAGAAGCCTACGTAGATGTTTAAAGGCTTTGGCAACTTTACAAGGTGTATTACTGATCACATCACAATGTCCTTAAGGCCACCAGGAAACGTTCACAAGACCTCCACAGTGCTGAGGACTGAGACTGGCTTTGGGGATGCCAGAGGATGACCCACGGGGAACAACAGCCCCCTCGTGGCCAACCTTACCAAAGGTCTACGACCAAAAACCTAACTGGCTCATTTTATCATTCACAGAATCACAGAGTGGTAGGAGTTAGAAGGGACCTTGAAAGATCACCTAGTCCAACCCCTCTGCCAGGGCAGGATCATCCCGAGTAGATCACGCAGGAACAAGTCCAGGCAGCTTCTGAAAGTCTCCAGAGACAGAGATTCCACCACCTCTCTGGGCAGCCTGTTCCAGGCTCTGTTACCCTCACAGGGAAGTATTTCCTCACGTTGAGGTTGAACCCCCTCTTTTCCAGTTTACGGCCATTGTCCCTCATCCTGTCACTGGGCACCACTGAGCAGAGCCTGGCCCCATCTTCCTGACACCCACCCTTTAGATATTTATAAGCAATGATAAGATCCTCCCCCCAGCCTCCTCTTCTTCCATCTAAACAGACGCATCTCTCTCAGCCGTTCTTCATAGAGGTGCTCCAGGCCCTTCATCATCTTAGTGGCCCTGCACTGGACCCTCTCCACCAGCTCCTTGACCTTCTTGAACGAGGGATGCCAGAACTGGACACAGTACTCCAGGTGAGGCCTCACCAGCACAGAGTAGAGGGGGAGCAGAACCTCCCTCGACTTAAACACTAATTCCCCACATGGAGCAACAGATATTCATCCATGCAAAACATGTTTATAATCTGTGGACACCACATTGGTCCCAGCAAGGGACCCCCAGTGCTGACACTCACCGTGGCACCCCAGACTAAGCCCCCCAGCAGCACCCAGAGTTGCTGAGAGAAACACGTAACGATTTAACTGCCCTATTTTGGTAACATTAACAATCATTCGACTCCTAGGATTTTATTTACTCTCACATCACGTCCTTGGCTTTACTTGTATAAGTGGGCACCCTCTCTGCCCAAACCCAAGACTTTCTTATGCACGTGAACAGAAATGAAAATACAGGTTTGTCGTCCAAAGGAGCTATCAGTTTCTTGCTGAGGCCAGAGGGCAGAATTAAATCCCGTCACCGACTTCAGAGAGATGCGTGAAATCTGGAAATCTTATTCTGGGAGACGTTTCCTTGCCTTTATGTTTATGATGGACCTTGTTACCAGACACATGCATTTGCTGCTGCCATTTCACAGCAAACTGTTTAACAGACAGGCTGGAAAGGAAAGCAAGAGATGCAAATAATGGGATATACCCTGGATGTTTTCAAACCCCTTAAATGTTCAAAATCACTCAAATTCAGAGGAAAGTTTTCCACTTAATATTCCACAAGCCAGCTCACTTCCCTCTGCTCTATTTTAAAGGCTTCCTTTTTATCCTCGCTGAACAGTTCAAATCAAATTTAACTGTGTTGGTGCCACAAGGACAAGTCAAAACACCCATGAAAGAACGAGCTCCTTCTTTTCTAGTGCTGAGCACCTGCACATATCAAATCCAGAACTGGATTACTGGTCGAGCAGGGAGGGTTTTGTACATTTAATCTTAACATTATTCTATAATCTTTACTCTAAATTAATTGAAAATGAAGATATTTATGGTAAATTATGATGTACTACCTTTGTGTTGCTATTCCCAGATTATAACTCCCATAAGATGTTGTTTGAGAACATCTTAGGGACCACTTTCCCCATATCTGCCCATAAATCCACCTGATGGTGTCTAAATGTTCAATACACAGAAGAACGGAGGTTGGTACCTTTGAGAGAGGCCTAAGGAAAGGCAGGGTAAAGCTCCTCCCTGCTTTAGTTGTCCCTTCCCAGGCCAGAACAAGGCACGGCCATTTGGCATCAGAGTCTATCTGTTCCCATCAGGGTCTGTGTGCTGAGCAGGGGTTGGGAACCACCACTTTCTCTGTTGTCTGGGAAATCTTCTGCAACAAAAAAAAAACCCTTCAAGCTCCTGATTCATGGGAAAGGTGAAATTTCAACCTAAGTTCCTGGCATAGGCAAGAAAATCCTTAGATTAAAGGAATCTTCAGCATTTCAAATATTTTTATCTGCACCAGACGTCTAGTTTTTAAGTGTTGGTCACACCCCTGGAGGCAGTTACCCAAGCGTTCACAGAAATATAACAGCACACAGCTGTTGGAACCAGCAACTTCACCATCTTTCACACCCCATTTAGGCAACCTCTAGGGGCAAGGGAAAAAGGAACCAGTTATAAAAAGGGAGAAGAAACCCTCAAGAAGGTCTCAAATTATCAGATGAGTAGATTTTAATAGAATCATAGAATGGTTTGGGTTGGAACAGAACTTAAACATCATCCCGTTCCAAGCTCCGTTATCCACTGACACTGTAACTCCATTGGAAAAGGCCAGCAAGCTTGTCAGGCTTGATTTGCCCTCAGGGAAGCCACATTGTTTGCCACCCATCACCTCCCCATTTTCCACGTGCCTTAGGAGATCCTCCAGGAGGATCTTCTCCATGACGTTGCTGGGCAGAGGCGACACTGACTGGCTTGGAGTTTGCTGGGTTTTCCTTTTTTCCCTTTTTGTAAACAGGGGTGATGTTTCCCCTTTCCCAGTCAGTGAGAATTTCACTGGGAACCGTCCTCCCTGCTCCTGGGTAATGGAGACCTGGAACTGGTCCTGGTGTCCAGCTCAACCCGCACACTGCACAGCTCAGGGAGCAGCACTGCTTCCACTCTCAGGGTCCCCCTGTGGTCCAGGCAACTCTGCCAGCTGCTTTTCAAAGGGAAAAGACAAACTCCCATCCCTGAGATTTAACTGTGGGGAACCAGCCCTGTGATCCCACCAGCAGCAGCAACACTGTAGGAGAGGCTTCCTCTTCTACCCTGAGCTGTCTTTGCCACAGGATGCCCCTGAATCACCCCGTGAGGATTTGGCTGCCAGATGTGCTCTTCCCTTGCCCGAGTTTCTACATGTTTAACTTAAAGGAAACAATCTGTAGTTTAGACACATGGTATTTGTGAATATTTTGGACCGAGCGTTGACTGCGGCACCAGGGAGCCAGGGGAACGTTTTATCCGTGGAACGATTAGGGTATGAAAGCACAGGCTGCACAAAGGACATGTGCTCTTTCCTCAGCTACTTTTATTTTTCTAAAATTTTCAATTCAGAAAAGGCTTTGAAAAAGAATTCCTAAAGTGAAGCAAAGCACCCAAGGGGCATGCAAATCTGAACTGAGCTGCAGCTGCCGCTGGATTTCACTCCACAGCTATCCCAGTTCTAATCTATTTAAAAAAAAAATGGGATGTATAAAGATTATGACAGAGAAGGCACTGCAGATAAAGATTTAAAATTGGCTTGCTAAATACATGTTTAGCTATAGTGAAAATGTGATTTAGTCTTGCTAGGGTAGTTACGGTCCTGAACTAACATTGACTACTAATTAGAAAAGCACTGCAGGACATTATTATAATGAGTAGTTTTCCAAATCTGAAGTGTTCTGGACTGTTTCTATTAGAAGAAAAATTGAGGGCATCAAATGTATCTTTGAAAACATCCTTAAACAAACTGGATTTCACCAAAGAGTAAAAATTAAATGAAAACAAACCCTGTTTGCCTTTCAATCCCACATCACTCCCAACTAGCCAACTTCTAGATTTCCCTTCTGATTTTTCCCCATGCTCCTGATGTCCCAGTAGCGTGCAAGGGTGGGGTTGTTCCAGTATCTTCAATCCAAACACCCTCCCTTGCACCTGCCAGGATGGGCTCTGCATGCCAAGCAGGGCATGGCAGGGATCCCTCCCAGTCTCACACCCCACGCTCCAGTGGTTTAATTTCTGTGCAGCCTCAGTATTATTTTCATCTCTCCCCAATGCTTGCGCTGATAAAACCTCTCCTCCTGCACTTTTGACCCAGACCTGCTGCTGCTTTTACTGCTGGGCAAGGTAACCAGGAGCAGAAAACTAGTTTTATGGTGCATTTGTGGAGGTAAGCTCCTTATCAACCAGCAAAAATAACCTGAGCTATCACCTGCACACGTACACCCAATTCTTTGTGAAATGCCACTCATTGCATAAGCATTTTTTGGACAGTCAGAGGCAATTCCTCTGCTATTTGAGCAGCTGACCCCATATTCATAACTAACACCAACCTCCCCTGGGCTGTAGGCACTGATTTCTCCAAACATTGTTGTCTGATGGTATTAAAGTTGGTGGGTGTTACTGGATGGCTACAGGGAAGGTGCTGGGTTACTGTGCCCACCCAGCTCCGCAGGCACCACCAGTTCCCCGTGCCTAAGGGATCCCATCTGTCTCCTCCAGCCCCAACCTGCACACCCTCCACTCCCCCCACCCAGACTCCCACCTTCTGCTGTGATGCTCCAATTTGGATACCACCACCAGTTTTCAAAACATTTGGAGACCACAGTTCCCATCTGTCTCCCTTCATGGTGTGCATGTGGGACAGCAGGTGCTGAGACAGGCCCTTGGCTCCCAGGGGTGATGGGCAGCAGAAAAGCACGTGGGCATCACAGGTGTCCCCCAAGGACAGTACTGGCAGCAGAGCTCTCCAGCCTGCTTTAGCGTTTTGGGGACATGTAAAGAGGTTGGATGTGAGGAGCTGCTTCCCCTTGCTGCTGTTGACCAGCAGGCTGGAAACTACAGAGCAAAGAGACAGCAAAGGGGAGAGGCAGATAGTATGAGTGCACAGGAAGACCTCAAAGGCCAGGGCAAAGCAAACTAAAGCAACCCCCCCCCACCCCAGACCCTGGAAGCATGAACCTCTTGAACACCATCCTCTTCAGAAGCTGGAACTGCCCTAATCAAGTCCATATTGGTGAAAGATTATCAGTATCTTTTTATTGCATTAGGGTTTGGGGATCCCGTGGGAGCTTACAAATTGTGCACCAGTTTCAAGACTTTCTTTTAATGGTCAGGAGACCATTCAATGAGGAGCACACCTCCTGCCTCTGCCTCCCTGAGCAGCTCAGGCAAGCCCAGGGGAGGAGGGGCTGGGGGTCCTCGCCAGAACCCTGCTGAGCATCACGTCACTGAACCTTGTACCTGCAAGATAAACAAGCGTGGCCCAGAGGGCATTGTCTTACCTCCTTTTATCATCTCTGCAGCTCCAATTTGCAAACGTTTCCCCCAAATTACATTTAAAATGTATGAAATGTCACCCCTCGTGCGTTTAGCTGTCTGGGAGTGACTGGGTGACAGATGGGATGCGTAACACTGAATTAGATGTGTTGACCAAAAGCATTAATCGCTTTTTTTCTGCTAATAAATAGGGCCTGTATTCACATGTGGAAGTTATTTAAAGTTCATAGATTTCCAGCAGCATTGGCTAAGCTTGGTCTGACAGTTTTCTGTGAGTAAAATATTTATGTAGCAGCCTCTGTTTTGATTAGAAGCAGCGCTCACTGTTCCATTCCAGACAATTACGCCGTTAAGACAACCCATGCAGATAACGAGTATTACACCACAATGGCAGCATCAAGCTGCTGGTGGGAGGGGTGGCCAGGGATGGTCCTCGGCTGGAGTGTCCTCCACTGCTGTGCCCAGCAAGCCCTCGCCATCCTCAGCAAGCCCAACAGCCATTTTCCTCTGGATTCATTACTCCAGAACAAATATTCTCAGTGCAATCAAGCTGCATCTTTTACTGTGGAAATCATCCCGTACATCCAAGGCCTGCTTTTCCTGGGCGAGGGAAATAGAAATACTTGGCAGACCTTCCTACATGCGACTGAAAGCTGTCGAAAGTATAAGAAAAAAAATATGGTCCCACCTCAGCTGTGTCTGACATGGGCCAGAAAAGCTTGAGAAACACATTGCAGCCCAGGGAAGGCACAGCGCCTGGTCCTCTCTGAAATGTTTAACTCCATTTCCATGTTTCCCATGTTTCTCATCACCAGTGTGTTTGTGGGAGGCTGAGCAGGACCAGTTGTATGGATGGAGGCAGGAGACAGAGGTGGGACCATCTCACCCAGTGATGCGCAGGACTGACGTAAGGAATGGCCTCAGGTTTTCTGTGGCTCAGAACAAGGCCCTGGTTCCCAGAGTATTCTTCTTTGTTTGAGTAAGGCTACACTCACCTGAAAGCACAAAATAAACTTGAAACTTCTGACCATGAGCTGCTCCATCAGGGACTCTGACAGCACCCACCTCAGGTCCATCTGCTGTTAAAGCAGCTTGTGGAACCCTGAAAAAAACAAAAAAAAACAAAAACAAACAAACAAAAAACCCAACAAACAATAAACAACACAAAACATGTTTTTAACAGGCTGCCCAGAGAGGTGGTGGCTGCCCCAGCCCTGGCACCATTGCAGGGGAGGTTGGCCGGGGCTCTGAGCA
>JANIJG010013420.1:54079-65374 GCA_024611175.1 Megaceryle torquata | reverse complement strand
GCCACCACCTCTCTGGGCAGCCTGGGCCAGGCTCTCCCCACCCTCAGCACCAACAATTTCTCCTCCTCTCCAGTCTGTATCTCCCTCTTTGAGTTTAAACCATCATCCCTTATCCTGTCCCTGCTCAAAAGCCTGTCCCCATCTTTCTGACAGGCCCCTTGAAGTCCTGAAAGCCCCCAGAAGGTCTCCCCAGAGCCTTCTCCTCTGCAGGCTGAACCCCCCCAGTCACAGTGATGTATGTACATCCTCTTCACCACCACTTCAGCATCTATTTTTGTCAAAAACACAAATTTGCAGCCCCAGGACACCCTCTGCACCACCCCACAGGAAACAAAGGAAGATCTCTGTGCTCTTGAAATCAAGAGCTTGCCTCATTTCCCACCTGTGTCTCCCCAGCTGCACCGCCTTATCCAACCCAGCACCGCTGGGAGCCGGGCAGCGCAGCCCCAGGGCCAGCTACACACGCGCAGGGAGCACACGGGCCCCACGGACTCACTTGTTGCTCATCATCAGCACCTCCAGCTCCTTGACATTGTGGACCAGGAATTTCCTGAAGCCTGTGGGCAGCATGTGCTTTGTCTTCTTGTTGCTGCCATAGCCAATGTTGGGCATCAGGATCTGTCCCTTGAAGCGCCGGCGAACTCTGTTATCGATACCTCTCGGTTTGCGCCAGTTGCGCTGCGGAAACACAGAAAATATTTTAGTAGTCACAAACGACTCTGCGCCTCAGCACCAGCCCACGGGCCACTGCCCCCACCCCCCCAGGGTTCACTGCCTAACGAGCTGCCGGGGGCTTTGTACCTTGATCTTAACATAGCGATCAGATTGATGGCGGATGAACTTCTTAGTCCTCTTCTTGACGATTTTAGGTTTCACGAGAGGTCTGAGGGCAGGCATGGTGCCTAAGGCAAACAGAAGCGGGGTGAGAAGGGGGGCCGGGTGGCAGTGGCACCTCGGTCCCCCGGCGACAGCGCGTGTAGCAGGCTCTCTTCCGCTCGCTGGCCACGGGCGAGGTGAGCGAGGGAATGGGCATCACCTGCATGGCTCTGCCTCCCGCCTCCGAAGCTGGAAGAGCACCGAGAGCTCTCCAGATGCGATCCTGGGAGGGGACGCGTCGCTCACACCACTCCCACGCCCCCCATTACTCTCCTGCCCTTCCCGCTGACACACCGGGGCCTGCGGCGCAGGTAGACGGACAGCGTA
Source organism: Megaceryle torquata (assembly GCA_024611175.1). Lineage (NCBI taxonomy): Eukaryota > Metazoa > Chordata > Aves > Coraciiformes > Cerylidae > Megaceryle > Megaceryle torquata. Next base: position 64,171 of record JANIJG010013420.1, on the reverse strand, counting down.
ACAACTTCTGCTCTTCACTCTTACACCGATCGACACCCACCCGACACGAACCCCCTGCGGGTTCGGCTGCAACCGCCCCTCCGCTCGGCCGCGGCTGCCGGCACGGCCCCCCCAGCACTAACGCTAAGCGCAGAGATATTGGCTCGTTCTCTCGGGTTCAGCTTCCCTGGACACGAACCGCGCCGTCCCCGCGGGCCCTGTCCCGCCAACCCCCGGCCCCGGACGCCCGCATCGTGAGCGCGGCCGGGGCTCCCCTGCGCTCCTCGGCCCGCGCAAGGGAGCGCGCAGCCGCCAGCACCGGCCACGCCGCGGTCCCAAGACCCCGCTACCCGGCCCGGGCGAGCAGAGCCCCCGGCACCAAAAGGCCCCGGCCCAGCAGCCTCCCCGCAGCAGGCAGATGGCGGGGGGAAGGGGATCGCGCCCCCCCGGGGGCCGGATGGCGGCGGATGGGGCCAGATAGCGACAGACGGGCACTCACCGAGAGCGCGATGGCGCCTTCCGCACAGGCCCCGCCGAGAGAGGGAGGCGGCTCCCCGCGCAAGGCCTTATGGGATACGCGGGAGGTCCTGTCAGGTCCGCGCGGGGTCGCAGCTGCGCAGAGCCGGCACCGGGCCCTCCCGACACACCGGCCAGCCGCCAAGAGGTGCGGACGGGAGGGCTCAGTCTGGCGGGGACGTCCCCAGAGAAGGGATGGGCGCTTCCCGCCGCCCCCAACCGTGCGTCCTGTGGGAGTCTGCCAGGACCTGCCCGGTGACACTTCCGCCAGGCTGTGCCTAGGAGCTGCTTCCGCCAGTCCCGCTGGGTGCGCAGGCGCCACCTAGCGGCGCGGCGGCTCACCCCGCAGGAGCCGAGACACACCCCCCCCCACCCCACCCCCTTAATGAGCAGACGCGACAGAAACGGGGATTCGTTTATTAAAAACCACAGCGACTTTCCGCCTTTCGCACGCGCCCGCGCACGGCTCGGTGCCAGTGCCACGGGGGCTCAGCCGATGCTCAGCCTCTCCTGGTTCTCCCAGAGCCACGCGTGGTAAATGTTCAGCTTGTGGTCCTCGGGCTGCACCTAAGCACAGTGAACGGCAACGGCTCAGCTGGGGCGTGCTGGGGGACAAGACGCTGCCCAGAGGCCAGCGCTGCACCCTCATGGCCAGGGGGCTCCTGGGGGCCATGGAGAGGAGCGTGGGCAGCAGGGCGAGGGAGGTTCTCCTGCTCCTCTGCTCTGCCCTGGTGAGGCCACTTCTGGAGTGTTCTGTCCAGCTCTGGGCTCCCCGTTCAAGAGAGACAAGGAGCTAGTGGAGAGTCCAGCAGAGGTGGGGAAGATGCTGAGGGGCTGGAGCATCTCTGTGCCCAGCAAGGGCTGAGAGCCCTGGGGCTGTTCAGCTGGAGAAGAGCAGCCCGAGGGCACTTGGGCAGTTAGAGAAAGCTCCAGAACAGCGCAGCACCCACCTCCTTCCACTCGTTGACGCAGAAGATGCGGTACGAGTCGTTGCCGTACTTGCCGATGCCGTGCAGCTCGATGGGGTACCGCCACTGCTTGCTCAGGTACTCGCCTGCAGGGCAAGGCCAGAGCTCACCTGCCGGGTGAGCTCCTGGCCCTCTGCCATTGAATGCACCTCCACTTCGCAACGTTTTTTGTGGAAAACACAAATTTCAGCCATTTCCTGGTGACAGTAGGTGGTGAACCCCTACAGGATCCTCTTAAAGAAACGAGGGTGAGTTTTAACTACATCTTGCTCCTCAGAGCCCAGAGCAGAATACTTGTATTCAAAGTACTGAAAATATCAGAACTGTGGGAAAATTCAGAGTGGAAGGGCCTGCTGGAGGCCACCTGACACAGACCAGAGCAGAGCCCCCACTTCATAGGCTGCGGAACGCAGTCAGCCTTGTGGGCCTTCCAGTCTCTTTCTGCTCAAAGGAGCCTCCTGGACGAGGGTCTCCAGCAGAGCTTATTGTGTTTCTGGCGTTTCACAGACTCGCTCTGCTTGCAAAAGACCTTTAAGGTCATCGAACCAAACCATTCATTCTCAGCAGCCTTGCACAGGTGACGCGTTCCAGAGCTGCGTAAAATGGACCACCAGTGGTATTGCAAACAGAAGGCAACGTACAGAGCCTGTTTGAGAACAGCGCTGTTTGCCCTGGCAGTGTAATTTAGACCCTTCCACGTTCAGGAAAACCCACCTGAGAACTTGATGATAGTTTTGGCTCTGAGTTCATAGAGGCCGAGAGGTTTGAGCATCTGGGACATTTCCTTCCAGTCTGCAGTCCTGGCTACCTCTGGAGAAGGATACTTCTTCAGGAACTCCCAGAGCACCGGAATGGCCATTTTACCTAGAGAGAGAAACCAGCGCGGATGGTCGGCTGTGCCAGTAACTCTCTTTTAGTATCTATGCACCTTTTTCAAGTGAGTTTCTTCAGAGGCAAGTGCTACGTGTTAAAGATTTGGGGATTTTTTACACTGACACAAGATCCGACCCTGTAACACCACCCCAACATCTACACAACATGAAACTGTACCACTCTGTTTACCTGCAGTTTTATTGAGAAATATGGTTGCGATTAGAAGTTTCCATGGATCATGGAAAAGTGTTTCTTGGACCAGATTAAAAGGAGAACGCGGAGGAGTCCACTTCCTGAGGGCCTTCCTTCGCGGGGGGCTGGGAGCTGTACAGGGAACCAATGCAAGTGAACATACTGGGCAGTAAAGGATGGATTTACCTACTTGAATAAAAACAGATTAAAGACCTTCTGAAGCAGATTCATCCCTGTGGACACGGTACGTGGCTGGAGCCACAGCAATTCCCACACGCTGTCACAGAACTGTGGGGACAGGCTGCAGGAAGGGCCAAGGGCACCGCTGAGTGGCCCCAAGCCCCAGGTCACAGCTGTTTCCCCGAGGAGAGGCCCCCCCGCGTACCCCGCACTCCTGTACACGTGCCGAGTGGCAGCAAGGAGCCCTTCCCCAGGGCCACATGGCTGCCGAAGGCGCTGCCGAGGGTCCCGACACCGGCCAGGATACAGCCCGGGGTTTAAACCAGGATGAGACCAGCAGTGAGCTCTCTGACACCACGGCCAGCCTAGAACTGGAGATTTTCCACCCCACCACCTGATTCCTCCCCCGGGAAAAAGAGTTATTTCACTAAAGAGTATTGTACCTTCTTTACTGTATTTGCTTGAAAAGTACGGACTTGTTTTCCTCCTATCCACTTGTGTTTGTGGGGTAGACTCTTCTGTAAAGAAATAACACTTTAGCATGAAAAAGGAAAAACCCAAGCGTCTTGCTGTCACATTCCACACCCTGTTTGCACTTCACGTTGCGATGGCCATCCAAGGGTTTCCTGTAGGTGTACAGAACATAAGCGCCCCTGAGACTCCCTCCAGTACCTTGACCCCGGGGAAAATCCTCAGAAGAGGAACCGCTGCTTTGCCAGTCTGAGGCAACAGCTCAACCTACAACCAGGGATTAAATGTCACCCATGCTCTGCCACATGAAATGAGCCAAAAGGAGCCTTTCCTGGGACTCAAACTGACTGACTGTGTGACAGTGTTCCAAGAGTAACAAACGTTACTGCAGGACAGCACACGAGATCAGGAGAGGAAGTTCCAGTTGTGAATAAACCTCACAAAGTTAAACACTGTTGGATAAAGGAATGAGAAAGATTCAGATGCAGAAGCAGCTTGACCTGAGCAGGAACACTCTGCTTGCACAGCAGAACCCACTGCAGAACGTCAGGGACACATTCTGCTCAAACCCACCCACGCACCTGGTGGCACCTCCACTGCAGCACAGCTTGTCTTGCCACGCGGCCGCAAGGCCTCAGCATCCGCTACGGTGTCAGCCTTCAAATCCTGGCTCCCCGGATTCCCTCGGGCCGTCTCTTCCCCCATTTTCAATCCACTGGTTTTCTCCTTGGATTCTGCACAAGGTGCATCATTAGGACCCGTCTCCACTCGCTCCGGGCTCTGCAGTGCCCGCGGTGACTGAGCCGCCGCTGACCTTGGGCGTCCGTCTGCCCGCGACCTGGACCTTCTTGACACCGCCTTCCCCGCCTCCATGGGGTCCACATTCCCATTGTCCCTGCCTGGATGGCCAGCGACACGCACGTCCCCCCTTCTGCACAATTTCTTGCTCTGAACGCCCTCAGTTTCCTGTTTGTGACACGCTCTTCTCTGCCTGTTGTTCAGAGTGTTATCTCGATTCCTCTTTTCTGAGCTCTTCCTGGTTTTCTTACTCTGAACACTATTTCCACCTGCCCCCTTTCTTTGGGACGTCAAACACTCCTCTGGGTTTGTGCCTTTTGCAACCAAGCCTTTGCTCTCCTGAGTGGACGAGACATCTTCCAGCGGCTCATTTCCAGTTCGACTGTTTCCAGTTCCTTCCTCTGCACCATTCTGTATGCCAAGGCCTTGCCCCGGGCCGTGACAATTCTCATTCTCCCACACGGTTCCGGCAGCTCCTCCACGCTGTCTTCTCGCCCTGGAGCAGGCACCCCTCTGACAGGGGGCTGCGAAATCAAAATCTTCTGCTTTTAGCATCGTCTCCCCAGTTTTCCGAAAATACTCCGCAAGCGCACTTTTTGATCTCAGCTTACTTCCGTCGGGGCTGTGGTATGAAAGAGCAGGGATCAGGGGTGGACGACTTACTCAGTGTCTTGCTCTGCACTTAAAAAACTGTTCTAGTGTTAAATACAACAAACAAACAAACAACATTAACAACAAAAACCCCAAACCAGTGGAAAAACTCCAGTGACTTGACCAGAAAAAGGTTTACACAGAGGTTACACATAATCCTACACAATGTCGTGCCCCTCCCCTCACAGCTGCCCTGCACAGCACATGCGTGTTACACACATGTGCAGGTGTGTGCTAATGAGGGGAAGAGCAGCGTGCCCGGGGCCTCCATTTTATGGACTTGTTTGAGTTGGAAGGGACCTTAAAGATCATCCAGTTCCAACCCCCCTGCCCTGGGCAGGGACACCTCCTGCTAGAGCAGGCTGCTCAGAGCCCCATCCAGCCTGGTCTTGAACCCATCCAGTGACGGGGGAACCAGAGCCTCCCTGGGCAACCAGTTCCAGTGTCTCACCTCCCTCCCAGTGCAGAGCTCCCTCCCCGCCTCCCGCCCAAACCCACCCTCTTCCAGCCGAACCCCCCACCCCTCGTCCTGTCACTATCAGCCCCTGTAAAAAGCCCCCATCCAACTTCGTAGCGATTCGCCCGGAACCGGACCCGCCGCTCCCGGCTTCACCTCACAAAATACACGTCGATCCTCCCCGCCGTCCTGCCCGACTGCCGCCGCTTCGCCACCTTCTGCCACCCGCCGGGGACGGCGCCAGGATCGGCCGCCGGTCTGCTCGGGAGAACCGTCTCCGCCGCGGCGCCGGTGCCCCTGCCGCTGGGGCCGGAGCGCTCCGCTGCCTCCACCGCTGCCCCGTCTCGGCTGCCTCCCGGGTAGCTGCGCGGGGAAGGAGACGCCCGGTGGGGCCCTGCTACGAGCGCGGGGGCTCCGGGGCGCGGCGGGTGGGCACGGGCACGGGCACGGACCCCCACGCGTCCTCGGGCTCGCCACCGCCCCGAGGGCGTCACCTGCCGCCATCGCCCCCGCCCCGCTGGCGAGTCCTGGGCTTCCTCCCCTTCCCACTCCGCTCGGCCGCCGCCTACCCGCCGCCCACCGCCGCTCCCGCCACCGCCGCCATCCTGGACGCCTCGATCACGTGACGCTCCGCGGAGCTGCTCCCGCCTCCTGGCAGCGCAAGCACAGCGAGGCACGCGTCCCTGCGCCGGCGAGCGCCCCCTGCCGTGCCGGCGGCCTGGCGGGGCCCCAGGCGCATGCGCGTTGCCCGTGGAGCCGCCGGGGCGGCGGTAAACAAGCGGCGCTGGGGACGGCCCGGCCCGGCCCGGTTCGGTTCAGCCCCGCCCCGCCCGGGGGATGCGGGCCGCGCTTACCTGGCGAGACAAGGCCGAGCAGTGGTGAGCGTCCCGGGGGTGGTGCGTTCTCCTCTGCACTGAGGCGTCCCGGGCGGAGCTGCGGGACAGGCCCGGGCAGCAGCGGCGGGTCCGGGTGTGGGTCCTGCGCTGAGCGCCCTTGCCCCGGGCAGCCGCTTGCCCCGGTGGTCGCGGGCAGGAGCGGCCGGACTCTTGCGGCCTCCCGGCTGGGCCGGTCCCGTCCCGTCCCGTCCCGTCCCGCGGCGCCTTTCTGGGGCCGTTTGGGGTTCTTCGCGCTCTGTTGGGCCGGGGCCGGGGCCTCCGCCCGTGCTGGCGGCTCTGCCAGCGGCTCTGCCAGCGGCTGGAGCCCTGCCCTGCCCTGCCCTGCCCTCACCTCCCAGCCCGGCGGCTGGTGCTGGGGTCGGTTCCGAGGGCGGGGAGGCTATCAGGGGTTCCTTTAGCGCGAGGAGTTTTCTCAGGAATCAGAGGCACTCTCAAGCACACGATTAACATTTTCTGTTATGTGGCATCTCGGATGATAAAGGAAATAATATCTTCTGCCTAATAATATGGGTGTTTCTGTTTTTTTTTTTCTCCCTCAGTATTTATGATTTTGCGTTCAAACCGGATGGGACTCAGTTGATAATTGCTGCTGGAAACAGGTTGCTGGTAGGGAAACCTTTCTTTCCTCTTGCAGTTGCAGCTGTATGAATGTGATTGCTTCCACATTAACTTATGTATAGAACCTATCAAAAATCCTCTTATCTCTACTAGTCCAGCCTCATGTATCTGCATATATATTAATGTGCACTAACTGTAAAGTGTTTTGAAGCTTTTTAATGTTTCTTACCAAGTTTTAAGCTCTTTTTCCAGAAGTAATGAGGTTTAATTTACTCGTGTCATCTCGTCCTCTCACACCTCACCCGGTGGTTTGAAATCCATTAACCCGCATCCAAACTCAGCGGTGCGGTATACAAATGCTGTGTTGTCAAAATCCCCCTAAAAAAGGGGGAAAGAAACTCAATGTGATGTCCCTGCTTTGTGAAGAGCTTCACCTAGAGCTTTTTGTGGTTCCCTGGGTCTGCTGCAGCCCCTGTGCAAGAGCAGCTCCTGAGAGTTCCTGCAGAGCTCTCAGGTGGGGTGGGTGGGGAAGCTGCAGGGGTGGAGGGAGGGATGGCAGTGATGTAGTTCAGAGCTGCAGGACAGCAAACTTGACTATTTCCAGGGCTAGCAGTGATTTAGTGGTGATCCTTTCCAGTAATTTATTATGCTTAAATGTCTAATGTGGGGGAAGAAAGGAAACAATTGAAACAAGCTGGCAAAATCAGCTGTTTGGAAATCTCTTTTGTGCGTGTAGTTTTCTAACACCGAGCCTTCCTTCACTGTGAGAAGCATTATGCTAAGGAAAGCTGCTTCTGCACTTCAGAACATTTTGTTGTGCAGGACTGTATGCTATTAAAAAGAAAAAACACCAAAAAATAGTGTAAAATCTTGTTGTCCTTCAGTAATTTTATGCCCTAGTCCTCACTGGAAAAGGTTTTTAAACTATGGGTTTCTTTTGTTTGTATGTTTGTGTTTTTCCTCCCTTCTTTATACAGGTCTATGACACTTCTGATGGAACCTTGGTTCAGCCTTTGAAAGGACATAAGGACACTGTGTACTGTGTGGCTTACGCTAAAGATGGTAAACATCACTTGGGGGGCTTTGCTGGTCTGGTTTTAAAGTGCACATCTTGCAGCTCTTGTCTCAGCTGATGATCAGAGGTCTGGGCGGGTTCAGGAGGGGTGGTTTGAACATGTGTGTGCGAGGGTGGCGTTTGGGTTGGTTTCTAGTGGCGAGTTTGAGCAGCTGCATGAGTGCTACGTGCAGAAGTACCATGTTTTTACGTGTAAGGCTACCTCTGAAACCAGGAGCTCCCCTCCCCTTCTACTTCAGGTATGGCCAGGTTTGTGTCTGTGGGGTCAGGTGAGGAGAGGGCCGACCCCAGAGATCCCCTCTCTCCTCCTGCTGCTGATTTTTATTCCAATGCTCCACCCCGAAGCTCGTTGGCCCTTTGCACTTTACCATGCTCTCTACGGACCCTACTCCGCTTCCAGTTTGGTCGCTGTCCCTGACTCTCGCTGCGTGGGCACTTGCTGCCTGCGGGCTGGAGGCTTTCCTCTCGAGCACTGCTCCTTAAGCTATAGGGGACACGGGGGAAATGCGCTGGTTTGCCTGTGACCCGCTGATATAAACCTGCAACCTGAGGCTGGCGGAGCTGGAAGCGCTGGCCGCTCGCGTCACTGGGCTTTAGTGAGGCGCGTGTGGTGGGGGTGACAAAATGACATCATCAGAGCTTCACGTAGCTGGAGAAGAGCAGTCCCATCAGGACACTGCAGAGTTAGGCCCTTTATTGCTTGGGCCTCGTCAAGTTCAAGAACTCGCTCTGTCTTTGATTGAGTATTTGGGGTGCAAGTGATTCTTCTACGCATGGGATTAAAGCTATACTTTAATTCCTAGGCAAACGTTTCGCATCTGGCTCAGCTGATAAAAGTGTGATAATTTGGACTTCAAAGTTAGAAGGAATTCTGAAATACACGTAAGTGATGCCTTTCAATTCCCTGCCTTGCAAAAGCAGCTTTGATTATGTGCTTCTGCCGTCTAAGGGCGTGTGCCGTTGGATTTGGAAGGCTGAGGTCAGAGAAGGTGCTGGTGGTAATAGGAGAGGGAAGTGGAGAAGAACAGTCCAAGTATCTGAATGAGGCAGGAAAGCAATTAAAGGCATGAAAGAGGGTGGGAAATGCAGATCAGTGTCTGAATTTAGAGGGCTGGCAGAGAACTTGGAAAACTCTGTATGGACCGAAACACAGTGAAACAGAATATGGCTGGTTGTGTGTAATAAACAGTACCATCCCAGGTCAAAGGCCCGGGCAGGATAAGGTTTGGTATCGTACACAAACGTGCTCGTTCTAGAATGCGGATGTAACGTTTAATCCCATTTCACAAACCATCATCTACGTACTTTTTTAGCTACTCTTGATGAAATCCAGCGAGTCCTGCCACTTAGTTACGATTTTTTGTAAGATTTATTACTGATTTAGTTTACAGTAATTGCAGATTAATTTGATGTAATATAAACTGAATTATTTCTGGCATCTGGTAAACCCTTCAGCAACCTTGCTGGAAGTCAGGAAAGGGGGCATTTAAGGATGATTTATTGAAGTATGATTGTAACTTCATTCCAGGCATAATGACTCTATCCAGTGTGTTTCGTACAATCCTCTTACCCATCAGCTGGCATCCTGCTCCTCCAGTGATTTCGGTACGTCTTCCTCCTCCACTGTTCCCATTAAGCCAGCCAATTCCATCCGAGTTGTATAGCTAAGCTAGCTACAGATAGCTGCAGTTCTTCATGTCCAGAAGAGATGAGATACAAAGCTAGGTAATATTAGGTTATTAATATTAATAAACTTAAGTGATTTAAATAAAATAAAAGTGATTATTTAAATCGCTTAAGCTGAGTTGGAAAGGAGCATGTAGTGAGGTGCCAGAGGATAAAATGTACTACTTTGTTACTACATTTTTTTTTTGTAGAGACACCCTCTGTGTTATTTAGATGGCTCTTTTTCCTCATTTACTGATAAACAATATGTATTTAAATGGCCTTCTGGTAGTGGACGAGACATTGATCCCTCTGCAGTCCTGGCTGAGTTTTCTGACGACATCAGTTTCTGATCTGACACTGGTAAAGTCTCACTTGTCATTTACTTCAGCTTTTTTGTTTGCTTTATTCAAGGCTTGTGGTCTCCCGAACAGAAGTCAGTCTCTAAACATAAAACCAGCAGTAAGATTACGTGCTGTAGGTAAGTTTTAAGGATCACCTGTGTCATTTAAGTTAGTTTCAATACAAACCATTCACAGTAATACACAGGCTTAAAGAAAACCAGCCAGAGTAGTTGGCTGTGTGCAGAGGCTGTGCCCAGCAGAACAGGGCGGGCTCTCCCGCCTCACTGCCCCGTGGGGTCTGCACCTCGTGCTGCTTCGCCTGCTTGCCCTTGAAGCACCCGAGGAGCGTTTGTGATGCTCCCTTAGGGATACGGCTGATGTTTGTCAGAGACCACAGAATGTCTTTGGTTGGAAGAGACCTTCAAGAACACCTAGTCCAACCTTCAGCCCAACGCTGCCAGCTCACCAC
>JANIJG010013420.1:27028-52397 GCA_024611175.1 Megaceryle torquata | reverse complement strand
TGCTCCAGCCCCTTCCCCAGCTCCGTTGCCCTTCTCTGGCCACGCTCCAGCCCCTCAATGTCCTGCTGGGAGTGAGGAACCTAAAACTGACCCCAGGATTCGAGGTGTGGCCTCACCAGATCTGAAGAAGCAGTTATTTTGTCTTCTGTATTGCCTTGGGGTTGGGTGGTGGGGTTTTTTTTGTCAGGGGGGAACAGGGAGTTCTGTTTGGATTGCGGGAGAGAATGGGGAGCTGTTTTTTCACTTCAGTTCAGAGGGAATGTTGTCCCAAGTATGTGAACAAGAAATTGCTGTTGCAGTAGGTGGGAGAAATTTTGGAGTAGATCAGATGAACAAGAAGAGTCAGTTCACTGCTCCTTAGAGGAGATACCAGTGCTGAAGTCCAGGCCCGGCAGCAGGCAGTGTAGTTGGGCAGAAGGAGACCAGGAGGAAATCCATAGAGGTCTCTTCAACTTGTGAGTGAAACATCCAAGGAACATACATCTCTGTGTTACATAGAACAGTAATTTACAAAAACACCAAGGGCTGAGAGTGTTATGCCAGCACAAAATCAGATACTCAAAAGTTAGGAAATTCTAGATTAGTAGTTGCCTGTTTGGTCTTAATTTATCCTGCGAGTGCGTGTTCATTATGAGAGCTCTCAAGTGTGTGAGAGCAGGGGCCTTTTCCCCACAGGTGCATGTGTCCTGCACTGGCACCTACTAACAGTCAGCTTTTCATCTTTTTTTGTTATTTTTGGTCCATTTCCTTTTAGCTCAGGCTCTGGCTAGAGGTGTTATCTGCAGCAGAACATTCAGAGCACCAACTCCCCTCTTCCTAAGCAAGAAGCTGTGGAGAAGGGGACTCTCATGTTTTGCTCTGCGCTGAACAGACCATGTCAGAGTACTGCACTTAACACGCCGAGGCCTGAAGCCTTTCCTTGGGCTGCTGTTGGTTAATTTTTTTTCTTCCTGCCTTACGGTGCTAATTGCAGCTCACTCTTGCTCAGTTGTATGGACTTTGAAGTTGTGGTGTAAGACCAGAATCAGGGCCCAGGTGCTTCAGCTGTTGAAGGGACCGTTACCTTCACTGCTTGTATCTCTGTGTGTGAAGTGATGCATCGAGCTAGTCCTGTGAAGGAGACTGATTTTTCTTTTGTGTCCCCACGCTGTCTTCTCAGTCTTAAATGACAAGATGCATCTGTTGCCCTTTCAGTTTGTGGGCTTTTTTAAAGAGTAATATGAAGTAAATTCGGCTGTGCTATCCCTTGGTTCTGTTGCTCTAAGAAATTTATTAATAAATCACTGTAGAATTGTTACTTTCTTTTTTGTTTTGTTTTGTTAGAGATGAACGCAATGATATTTTAGCTGTGGCAGACTGGGGTCAGAAACTTTCCTTCTACCAGCTTAGTGGCAAACAGGTATGTTTTGGCAAGTGCATTCAAGAGTGGCAGGGCGTTCTGATGCTGGCTTGTGTCCTGTATTCAGAGTGTTGCTACACTCGTGCTTTATTAGCTACATTACTGCTTTCTATTTTCTCAACCTTTTATGAGTCTGGTTTTTCTTTTTTAACCATCTTCAGCTCTTCTTTCTCCCGTGGCAGCTCAGCTGCTGTCTTATAGCTCTTGTATTAAAGTCCTCGCAACTGTGCTGACTTTTGTGCTATGGTTGACTGGTTAAAGGTGGCTTTTGTGAGTTGCTTGCATTCTTGGTACATTGGTTTGGGACTGGGGGAGGTTCTGGGATGCCTTTGGGTATCTTAATATAGCCAGTGGTTCTGGAGGATCAAATGTGTGTGGCTGGTGAGGTGAGAGGAGTGGTATCAGTGGGGGGCACTCGTTGCCTTGCGAAAATAGGAAATGATCCTTTTGTTATTTTTTTTTCCCCCTTATAGATAGGGAAGGACAGAACACTTAATTTTGATCCTTGCTGCATTAGCTATTTTACTAAAGGAGAGTATATTTTACTGGGAGGTTCAGATAAACAAGTCTCCCTCTTCACGAAGGATGGCGTGCGTCTCGGTACCATCGGAGAGCAAAGCAGCTGGGTGTGGACGTGCAAAGTTAAACCAGACTCCAACTACGTGGTGAGTAGGAACGTTTCTCTGACATTTTCACAGGCAATTTCAAACTCAGTTGCTTAGTCTGGACGTTCTTATTGAGGCAGCAGAACATGAGCAGTGTGTAGTGAAGTCCTAGAGCTACCAGTGACATGAAAATTATCCTGCTGTAAGAAGGCTGTGAATGAGGGTGACATCTGTTCTCAGGTGGTAGGGCATTTTTTGCATTTTGATTAAAAAAGAGGAGGGGAAAGAAGCATAAATGGCAGCTAATAACTTATTGTTGACCCAATCTAATTCTATTCAGGGAAGAAAATGTTCAGATCTGTTTGAGTTTTTAGCATTACAGGTTGTGGAAAACACCTAGAAGGCGACTGTTGGCCACAAATGCTGCGCTCTGTGTCACTGTGCAAATGCAAAGAGAGACAGAGGGAATTTAAAAACAAACAACACCCTCCCCCCCTCAAAAAACCCCAGGCAACGAACCCAACCTCAACACCACCAAAGCCCACCCACCCACCATGGTGGTCTCGTGTCTGTGATGAGATCAGTCCTCGTTTTGCGTTGCGCTTCCACCGCTGTGTCAGTGCGAGTAGGCTGTAACTGGCATCAATCTGTGCGTTAGGCAGCCGACGGGGCACAATAATCGTATAAACGTACGCGTTTTGCCAACTCTCACCTACGTGTACCAGTTGACTAAAATTGTTTTCTTTGTGTTCAGGCAGTGGGATGCCAAGATGGAACAATATCCTTCTATCAGCTGATTTTCAGCACTGTCCACGGCCTTTACAAAGATCGCTATGCTTACAGGGACAGCATGACTGATGTAATTGTCCAGCACCTCATCACTGAACAAAAAGGTAATTTCACACTTGCAGTCAGACCAAAGCTTCACTCTCAGCCTGTTTTGTTTTGTTTTGTTTTCTTAATTAATCCTCATCAGAACACTTGAAACATAGGCTGCCTGCACCAGATAGGTTGTTGCCACTTTGTCAGTAAAAGGGAGGAATACTGTTTGTAGGGTGAGAGTGCAAACTTGGATTCTGGAGGATCAGCACTGACAAGCTTATGAAAGATGTGGGGATTTGAAAGGACGTTGGGAGGGGAAGAGGCTTTTAAGATAAGGTTTTAATCTCTGTGAATGAGATCTAAATACGATGTACAGTATTTTACTTTTGGGGGTTTTTTCTTGCTTGTAGCCTCAAGGGTTTGTGCTGACTTTGTTTCTTCCTATCTACTGTCTTTTATGTCAAGGAATCAAAGCATTGCTCCAGAGTGCGCTGTTGACAAATAACAGAGGGTGATAAATTGTGGTGGGAATAGTAGATGACGTAGGTGGGGAACAGCTAACGTATCTGAGCAGGAATCTGCTTTAAATTGTTGATGTGCTTTAGAAAGAATCCCTTTCAATCTATTGGTCAGTTTTGTGATTTCTGTACCCGTTGTTTTTGTCTCAGTCTATACCGTATTGTTTCTGTGCTTTTTCTCTCTAGTTAGAATAAAAGGCAGAGAGCTTGTAAAGAAAATTGCAATCTACAAAAACAGGTTAGCAATCCAGATGCCAGAGAAAATCTTGATTTACGAGTTGTACTCGGATGATTCTTCAGATATGTACTATCGGGTGAAGGAGAAGATAGTAAAAAAATTTGAATGCAACTTGCTGGTTGTGTGTTCAGATCACATTATTTTATGCCAGGTACGTGCCTTTAAATCTAGAGTAGTCTTGGGGTGCTCCCAGAGTTTGAGAGCTGCAGGAAAAGATTGTGCTGTGTCATCTGTAATGGGGTTTCCCCAAGGCACTGAGGTGCAGCGCTGCTGTAACGTGTTCGGAGCAGTAGCTGTGGCTCCCTGTTGCTAAAACAGGCTCTGGAGGGATTTGAGAAATTAGCACAATGCAGGGGGGCTCTTGCGTGGGGATGAACTACTAGAAAAAGGTGGGGGTTTTGTGGGTGGTGTTGTGTTTTTGTTGTTTGGTCGGGTTTTTTTGTTCACAACATTGGAAAACCTTGAAGAAGTCACTGCGTTAAATTGACTGGTTGACTGTATGATTTTTCCCTGTAAAACAGGCACATAGGCAAGTATAGGTCTGGACGCAGCACATCAAAGAGACAGGGTTTCATCTTCACCTCCACGTAGTATTTAGTATGTTATTGTGTCTTTAGGAGAAAAGACTGCAGTGCCTCTCGTTTAGTGGCGTTAAAGAACGAGAATGGCTGATGGAATCTCTCATTCGTTATATTAAAGTAATTGGAGGACCTCCAGGAAGAGAAGGCCTCTTAGTTGGTCTAAAGAATGGTCAGGTAATGTATAATCTCTGGTCTGTGTCTTTCCTCTGCAAATAAAATCTGTTCTTTTCTCTTAGAGGGAGACCTTAGGAGCAGCATGGTCTTTTACAACCTAGAATTTTATTTGACAGAGATGTGATTGCGAATAAAAAATAATTAGTTCTACCTTCCCCATTCTCTGTCTGTACAATTCATACAGACAGGTTTAGCTTTTTCTAAAGCCCTGAAGTTGTTAGGAACAAATGACAAGAATGGAGTTCTTGGTAAACTTTTGTTTGCATTTGTCTTTAGTAGGGGGTGGGACGTGTGCCTATGCTCTTCTGCCGACCACCTGTGAAGGTGTGGGCCCTTCCAGAGGTGCAAAGGCTGGCTGTTTCCCGAGCCAGCTACCAGCCAGAAATGTCAGACTGGGGATTTTGATATAGACATGTATCAGACAGAAGTATTGACATAGGAATGTTTAAGGAATGACAATGGGAATAGAGAGGAAGTCGAGATCCTTTGTGTCTCCCTCTCAACGCTAAGCATTCCTTTAGTATTCTATTCATGTAATTGTTTAACTAGTGGAGCACTGAAAAGTGCAGGATGTACAGCATATGACTGACTTCTACAGGCTTGCAACCCGGTGTATGCTGGAGAAACAATTCTTTTCAAGATACCTCAAACTGAAAGCATTTCCTTAACTTTAATACACAATTAATTAATCTCTGAAAAAACCCTGCAATTGCACGCTTTCAACAGCGTTAAAGTTTGCACCTGCTATACTATTTCTGGTTTTAGTCACAAAAATGGTTTCCAACGTGTCTAGATTCTGAAGATATTTGTTGATAACGTCTTTGCCATCGTCCTGCTGAAGCAGTCCACGGCTGTGCGCTGCCTGGACATGAGCGCATCCCGAAACAAGCTGGCAGTGGTTGATGAGAATGATACCTGCCTGGTATATGATATTCATACCAAAGAGTTGCTGTTTCAGGTAAAATTCACAGGCTTTGTTGGCTTTTTGTTTGTTTGTTTGCTTATTTGTTTGTTTTTAAGGGGGGGGGGGGGGAAGGGCCGGGAGGTGTTTTGGACCCCAGAACATAACAAAAGTGTTGCTGGGCAGAAATTCATCTAACTGTCATTTAAGCTATTAATTGCAATTTGTAGGATTTAACTGTGATCTATTTCTCTATCAAAAGTACCCTTTTAGAGGTGGTAGAGAAGGAATTAGAAGATGGGAGATGTGTGAGCAACAGCTGAATAAAGAACACTTAAACATGTGACCTTTTCAGTTAAATTTAGAGCTCTGTCCCGGTTCCCTTTGAAGCATTACAGTTAATGAGCATTTTGGCTTTATCAGTAGTACCAACAGAATTAAAGCCTAAACTTCTTTGCTCGCCCTGTATTCCCAGACTATAAAATGAATAATGATAATTCCCTTCACTGGCCATTTAGCTGTCGCTCTAAGGGTTCACTCATTAATGTTGATGAAACATTTTCAGAGAACACCATCTAGAAAGCATGAAGTGCTGCAAAGATAGGCCCTGTAACTTGCTTTTTGTAACAGGCAGAAAAACAATCAGTTGAATTTGCTTGCTAACAGTGTATTATTGTGGAATTTCGTGTTCCACAGTTTGATGGTACAGATAATTAGTAAATACAAAACAGTGATAGTTGTTTATTAGTATCTAAAATACACCCCTGTAAATCTGTTCAGGAATATACTTGGCTTTAGAAAATTACAAAGCTAAATAGTAAGTATGTGTGTGTACACAGCCAGGCTGTAATAGGTGAGCCATTCTAGCTGAAGGGTGCATCTTTCTTAGGAAAGAAGATGTGATTGCATCTGTTGTTTGCTCGTTAGGAACCCAATGCTAATAGTGTGGCTTGGAATACACAGTGTGAGGATATGCTTTGCTTTTCTGGAGGGGGTTACCTCAATATCAAAGCTAGCAACTTCCCTGTCCATCAGCAAAAACTTCAAGGCTTTGTTGTGGGTTACAACGGCTCCAAGATCTTCTGTCTTCATGTTTTTTCTATGTCAGCTGTTGAAGTTCCGCAGGTAATCCTTTAATCTCATTAAGCGTCGCTGTGCATTTCATAAATATCAATGTTTAAGAAGCGAAGAAGCTCTTCTGAGATGTACTCCCATTACCCAAATGACTGCAGTTCACACTCTTTGTTGTTATTTAAGTTATATTGCATGATCTGGGGTTTGTTTATCTGACACTAATTAAGCTAACTTCCTCTTTGCTGCTGTTGGTGGTTGTTTCTGACTTTCCCCCTTTCTAGTTGCAAATGCACATAATCTAAGAGCAGAGGTGAAGCTACAGTGCGGGTGTTACCTCCTCCTGTAGCTTTACTGTAGTCTCTATGTACCTTTTCTCAAGCTGTCATTTAATTTTTCTTACGAGTACATCAAATGCTGTCTTGCTGTTGCTTCATCTAGAAGTGTTTAGGCAATATTTAGTCTGAATGTACAGTACATATGTAGTCTTTATAATCTAAATTTAGAGATTGCTTTCCACAAAGTGTTATTTTCTGTGCTAGGGGAAGCAAGGGAAGAGTCTGAAACAGTCTAAGAAAACAAAAAAAGGAAAATAATAAACAAAAAAAAATTCTGACTGATGCACCAAAGTGTGGCCGGGATTTGAAGCTGAGAGTCAGTGGCGGAGGCCAAAGCGCCGTGTGCCTTTATCAGCTTCTGGATACCTGTCGCAGGCCACTCTGTTCTGCAGGGGTGCTGTGCAGAGCTCTGCTCAGGCTCTGGCTTGTCCAGGGTGGTGGGCAGCCATGAGATGACCAGGCCTGGCACACCTTGCCTGCCTTTGGCATGCTGTAGGCACCAGCATGACACAAAATGATTGTGAAGTGTCACGGAGGCAGCTTTTCCAAAGCTACGCTTCTGGAGGGAGGGCATAGCAAAAAGTGAACAATGCTCAGGCAGATTGATAAAAAACAGAAAGCTGTCTGCATGCTGCCTTTGGTTGCAGACCCAGGGTTCCAGGTGGTCCAGCTGCAGTGCTCCATGTTTGCTCAAAGGGTTTGAGCTGCAGACCCCGAGCCTCTGCCGGTCTGTGTCAGCCAGCAGCTGACAGTTCCTCCCTTTAGTTCCCTTTTAGGGCTGCTTTTTGAGGTCATGTCTTTTGGGCTTAATAGTTGCAGTCTTGGTAAAACAGCTTTGTCATCAGGGTTGGCACAGAGGAGCGGCTTCGTCCTGACGCCTCTTCCAGTAGTGTTGGAATATTTCCAGGGATGCATCCCACCGGGCTGCTGTGCCACTTCCCATGCGCTTAGCCCTCCAGAACAAACTGCCCCCTCTTTGCTCTGCTTCCGTAGGATTAAAAGAAAACCAACTCATTGTCTCATCGTACATCATACAATGCTCAGAAGAATTCACATTCTTAACATTCCTAATATGCTAGGAACTGAAGATTTCAAGATGGATGAGTTTGGAAGATAATTAACCCAGCTTGCCTAAAGATACATTAATAACCACCCCGGAATGCTGTTCTGTCTGATCCAAACCCTACATGTTTGTTGTCTGCAGAGCTTGTCATGGGTGTGAATAGAAAATATACATTTTTTTTTTTTTTTCCCCCAATGTATGTAGAGAATCTCACTAATATATCTCACTTTTATGCTTTCTAATATGTGTTTCTTTCACTGGAAATCCTCAGTCTGCACCCATGTATCAGTATTTGGAACGAAAAATGTTTAAAGAAGCCTATCAAATAGCGTGTTTAGGAGTAACTGATACTGACTGGAAGGAGCTGGCCATGGAAGCCTTAGAGGGATTGGAGTTTGAGACTGCTAAAAAGGTAAAGCAGTTAATTACTTATTTAGCAGAAGGCTTGGGGTTTATATAAATATACACATATCTGTAGTGTGTGTTTGTGTGTATGGTGGGAGCTTTATAGGTGCAATACAAAGTGGTGTTCCTGGGTTATTCCACATACCGAAGGAAATGTTGATTTGTTATGTACTCAGGATCCTGAGATGAGGTTTAAATCTGAAATCTAATTTATCTCTAGATAAATGCTGTGTTCTAAATCGAAGTGTTAACTGCAGAGAAAATGGTTTCTTTCATCCGCTGGAAAATGTGCTAAAGGATTTGCGGGAAATGGCACTGGGAGGTTGAGTGGCGGTGCTGACCACGGGGTGGCAGCAAAGAACGCCCCAGCTGACTGGTTTCCCCCTTCCCCAGGCCTATAAACTTACTCTTTCTTTCCTTTTCCCCCTCAGTACTGCACATAACCTCAGCTCAGTGTGGAGGTCTCATACTCTTTGTCTGCACATTAGCGTTCTTCGAAGGAACGGCGATGGGCTGTCCTCGCTGCAGTCACTTTCTCTCTGGAATGCTGTGTTTTGGGAGTGGTCTATAAATGGGCACAGACTGAAGAACAGTTTCCTCCAGCATAAAGGACATCCCTATTCTCATGCAGCACCTTTTCTCCAAGAGGGAGGACTGAGTACAATGTCATGAATATTGTATGAAAGACAAACATTCTAAAAATACCCCGGGAATGGCCTGTAATGATAGGCATCATTTAATAACATTTATTTTTTTTTTAAGGAAATTAAACGCTTTATTTTTCTTCTTCTTTTCTTAAGTGGAGGCTTCAGAATAATTCCAGTTTCATGGATTGCTTTATGCAAATAGATATTCTTAAAAAGAAGTTTTCAGTGCCTCCTTGGATTTTTAAAGTAGTGCCCTCTTAGAATTAGAGCGGATTAATTTGAACAAAAGCAGCTTCTTGACATTAAAGGCTCTCTCAGTTCCTAGTCCGATCTGGTGTAAGCAGAATGTTCTATGCCCTCTTAAGCATTAGTTTGGTGAGAAGTCTTGAACGTGCAGTCTAAAGAGTTAAATTTCTATTTTTTGATGCATGTCAAGAATAAGGGCTAAGCTGCTGTAACTCACACGTGACTTTGCCACTTGAGACTCTGGGTTGCACATTTATCTCCATTTGCAAAAGATATTACGCTGTCTTGCAATACTTTATCTCATCGTCTTCTCCCTTCCTTGCCTCTCCCTGAGCTCCTCCCAGACTGTGTTTTCAGAGTGGCATAAAGACTCTAAGCATATGCAGTGTGATCAGTGACACGTTCTACCTTGGAATACTTTCCTTAAATTTCCTCGTCCATACCGTGCCTCGTATCAAAACAGGAGCTATAAACCAGCCAGAGTAAAGTATGCGATCCTGTAAATGGTGTTTTGTATTTCTCAGAGGACTGACATCTGCACACCTTCTAGTCCCTGCCTTTGCTGGTTATTTTCAGTGCCAAGCTGTTTGGATCGTACCCTTGTCTTACTGCAGCGCCTCGGGGGCCACGGTTGTAGTCAAAGCCGGTCGGGTTAGGGGCTGCACAGACCCAAACCCCAGCCTATTTCTGTCTGCGCTCTTTGCACGAGGATGGCTTTGTTCGTGCGTAACAATGCTTTGATTTTTATTTTTTTCTGGCTTTTCAAGTTAATTCCCTTTATTGCTGTTTTGTTTTGGTTTTTTCTTTTCAATAGGCATTTACCAGGGTACGAGACCTTCGATATTTAGAACTGATCAGCAGCATAGAGGTAAGAGAGTGTTAAAGGTGGGGGTATTTTCTTACCCTTAGTACTGTGCCAAAGTCAGCCCTTTCTGTGTGGGAGGCACTTTATTCAGAGAGTGCTGCTGACTGTTGGAGATGTGTACAGAGTGAAAAATCCTGGTTAGTGGAGGTAACTCAAATTCTGGTCGTATGATGGAAACATCACGGGGAAAAAACCAGGGATGTGGGACAACAAGAACTTCTGAAGCTGTCTTCAGGAAAACTGGAAAAATGTTCAATATTCAATTAATAATTGGTGGAATACTACTGTACTGACAGCTTAGTACAGAATACTTCATAAACATGAGTTAATTAAGCCTTTCTTTACCCCCTGGAGGTAGGTAATTACTACTATCTCCTCTTTGCAGAGCCAGAAACGGGCCCAGAGAAATAAAATGACAAATTCAAGGTCTTATGACAAGTCTATGACAACTGGAAATAGAATTTGGGATTCCTTGCTTCCATACTGTGCTCTAATCACTAGTTCTTATTCTTTCACACTTTTTGATGGAATTCCACTAGACAATAGCTGCCTGCCAGCAGCACATGAAAAGACATGGTATCACCCTTGTCCTTCTAGAAAGACTGCGTGATGCTTCCTTTAAAGATCTGTGGTGAGATGGCACAACGGAAATTCCTCTTTCTCGTGCTGATTAGATTTACACCTTCCCTGGAAGAATGCATCCCTGTCTTCCATTTCTGCAGAGCTGTCCTGGTTCTGTCAAAACGCCAGCTGGTGGCACTTAACTTTTCTTCGTGTCTAACACAGGACAGAGTTCTGCTTAGGAGCTCCTCTTGTTTTTTGGTATTTTTGCCTTTAGAGGGTCATTAGGTAGACGAGAGCATTGTCTCGCCCCACCTCTGCTAACCCTTCTTTTCCACACGTGCTTCTCCAGATAGCAGCTATTGAGGCTATTCTGGGATTGCCACATTATTCTCTCTTTAATGAGAACGATTCCCATTGTCAATAGGCATAAACTTACTTTCAGACTTCTTGACAATGCCCCTGTAGTGAGAGTTGTACATCACTGCTTCCTGTTGCTCGTGGTGTAGGGAGTCCTTGTAAGGGTGTAGCTGAGCACACATGTGCCATTAATATGCTGGTTTTCGCTCCGTAACGACACTTTTTTTTTTCCCCCTAATCGATGACAGCAGGAAACATAGCTGCCAGATGTCTGTATCTGGCAAGATTCTGTGAAGTCTTTAAAAATGGTGTAACAATACCTCTGATTATTCTTTTGATTGAGTATTTAGAAGGAGCTTTCAACATCAGCCTAGTCCCTAAGTGTGACCAGCGGAGTGGTGGCGGAGTCTCCTTTGGCAGTAGGGAATCGAATAGGGATGCTCGTGGAATCCTTTCCTGCTTTCACGCAGTTTTCCTTAAATTCAAGTCCCATCTGTGTATTTCTGCATGAGGTGGGCTAATAGTAGCAACAATTTTATCCAAAGCAGGGAATGATGTGTTTCCAAGGTACAGGATAAAAGCACCCACCCATGCACAGCATTGGTCCCTTGAGACCGGTGCACACCGTGGGTCCGCCTCACGCCGGGGTGTTCTCTGTGGCACCGCTCAGCCTGCCCACGGTCGGTGCGAGCAGGCAGCGTGTGCTGGCACCCTGCGAGCAGCTGCTGCCCACCTGGCAGGAGCTCCTGCACCTGGGCACCGTGCTGGTTTCGCTGGGTCATGTTCAGAGGCAGCTTAATGTGCTCTTTGAATCTGCCTCTTGCTCACCATTCTTCTCGTGTTTGTCATCCCACCCACGCACGCTGTTAATTTAGCCAAGTTATATGTTGGTGGGTTTCTGCAGGAGAAAATAAGGAGCCTCATGAACTGGGTTTTTTTAAATAGCCTGGGATAATGATAGCATGTGTTAATTTTCCTGCATGGAATCAAGAGAAGCAATTTTTCATCGCTTTGGTTTGTATAGTGATATTTAATTTTGCTCTTCCTAATTTTAATTAAGAAGGGATTTAATCCTTTAATTATAAATTCACCAGAAATGTAGGAGAGGCACAATCATGATCTCCCGTTACAGGTTTTTATTAACAGTTAAAATCTAAGCCTGAATACCCAATTCTTCAGTGTCTGCTTCTCACCTAGGTTCTGATCATCTAGAATATTCTCTACATCTCTCTTTGGTGGCTGCTTTTTTTTTTTTCCAGGAGCGGAAGAAGCTTGGCGAGAACAACAATGACCTGTTCCTAGCAGATGTTTATGCCTACCAGGGAAAATTCCACGAGGCAGCAAAGTTGTACAAAAAGAGTGGACATGAAAACCTGGCTCTTGACATGTACTCAGATTTACGCATGTTCGACTATGCAAAGGTAACAGCTTGCAACTGAATATTGAAACATTGATGCACTTGATCCTACAAAAGGATTGGATGAAATGAAGGCTTGGAATTCCAGCTTTATTTTCTCAGTTAATTGGCCCATCGTCTGTGGCCGTTCTCTTCAGAGTCTGCTGCTGACCTGGCAGGTTGTGATCTGCGTAGTCTCAAATGTGTCCATGGAATTTGTGGCTTTTCAGTGGTGGTGTCCAACCTAAAAAGAAATCCAAAGGTGACTCTTTCATTGTGGTTATATAGTATTATCCATAGTAGTTTTCCTTTTTTTCCAAACTAAAAATGTAGGGTTTTTGACCGTTCCCTTCACACGATCCTGCTCAAGTCCCTTTTTAGTGTTTTGTTTTCCAAAGGTGCTGAGGTTGTCCACATGCAGAGTGGAGGTGAGGCCACTAAGCATTTAATTCACTTCTATATTAGAATAAAAATGTTTTTCTTCCAGAGTTTGAACTTATGCTAATATAGAATGAATATATATTTCATAAAGAGTATAATACACCAACCTAGGATGTTGTTGTTGATGAGAGAATTTTTTTCCAAAAATCAGGATGTCTTGATTTTTTTTTAAGAACTCTATTTCCATGTAGAAATAAATTGAATATGGTTTTAAAAAGTGATGTTTTTATATGGCGATAAGAAAGCATTACTTGGCTTTTAAGTCTTGTATAGTGTTTTCTTATCAAAGTCCCCAAGAATGCGTGTGCTGTTTAGTCTCATTCATCACTCATCAGAGCCCGATTCTGCCCCACGCCGGACAAAGGCTTTACCATGACATGCACATGAAGTGTTTTAGCGTAGATCCCCCAAACTGCGCTACAAAGAGATCCTTTTCTTCCAAGAGCTTAATATAAATACGTTGGGGCTTTGCTGATGTAAGTCTGACTTCCACTATTTTTGGCTGATGAGTCTTTGTTAGCTTCAGTGTTTTGGCTCCTCTTGAACATAAATGTAATTCATAGATGAAAATTTTCCCAGAAGTCTTCTTCAGAATCTTTTAATTCTTGGCTGTAGTCATGTCTATATTTAACTACCAGAGAGCAGAAGGTCTTGTGTCTCTTATCCTTGGGAGTAACTCCCTGCAGAGGAAATTAAAGGTACTTCTTAGCATATAAAGGAGTGCACAGTACATGAAGAATATATAAAAGCCCCTTGTTTGCCAGTTATTTTTCCAAGGAGAGATACGTGGGGGGTAGGGAGTGTTTTGGGGGTGGTGGTGGTGGTTTAATGCTGCCAGAGTTATGCCAGGGGGCCCTCAGAGAGTCTGATGGCTTGTGCTGAGCTTTGATGAGCTCTGTCCACAGTGTCCAGGCTGGAGGCTGATGTCAGGAGGTCCTCTGATATCTGGTGATAGGTTTGTTATCACGGGACCAGATCAGCAGTTACTGAGAGCTCACAAAAAACTCTTTATGCTTCAAGAAGCTGAGCTTTGAGTTTGAACTTACTTTGTTGATCTCAGCTAGAAAACAAGTTGTGCCAAAGATGTTGTTTTACTTGGTTGTTCTGTTTCAGTTATTGAGGGATGATCCTGACATCTGTAGAGTCACTCACTTGGGTCAGGGCTGCGTTGCAGCGGATCGTGCGACAGCAAAATCCTGTGTGGGGCTTGTTTAAGAGCAGAGGGGGCTGGGGGATAGTTCTGTACCTGTCGACTGGCTGCGTCAGCGAAGCTGCTGAGCTGTGGGAGTGGAACAGATCTGTTGTGTGGGTGCTTTTTGTGTGTTTTGTTGTTTGTTGGGTTTTTTTCCCTCCTCTTTTTTGTTTTGTTTTGAACCTCAATCGGAATTTACCAGAATCAAAGATAAGATAACATTTGCACAGTCCTCTCACCTTTCATCTCCCCTCTGTTCTGATTTTTCGTGCGATGGAGGCTGTGCTAATGGACAGCAGCCTGTTCTGTTAACAGACAAAATTGCCCTTAATCAATCTTCTGCTGGTGGAGAACTTATTATTTTATTCTTCCCCCTGGTGCATGATGTCAGCAGATGTGAACCGTACGGTGCCAGGGCTTTGTATTGGCAGACAAAGCTGAACAAACTATTAGAGCTATATCCAACATAGTCATCATCACAGCATCCAGGCCTGCTGTTTGCATTCCTTGCAGAAGTCCAACCAGCAGTTCAGAGCAGCTCTCACTTTTGAGCAGCTGTCATTCCACCCTTACAAAAGAACTTCTTCAATCTCTTGTAATAGAATTATAAATGTCTTTGCAGAAAACAAAATTTTGGCCGTTAATTGATTTGTGTCTAGGCATCCTAAAGCTGACGTGCAGTTAAGTGGGGATACTGTTGTTAGCTAAGCACGGTGTGGGGCAGGGTCATCTTTGACGCTGCACCTTCTTGGCTTGCAAAAGAAAATCTGAAACTTGGAATTGATCTGCTACAGATTGAGACTAGCACTGTTTTGTTTTGGGAAGGCGTGTTTCTGAAAAGCATGCAGAAATCCTGCTTTGTATCTGCTGAAACAGGCTCAACAGAGAGCGAGCTTTCAAAACAATCAACTTGTTACCGCTGAGGTGTGTGTATCCTCCTCCTCCGGGCCCACACGGAATCAACCACTTTTTTTAACTGAAAATGATCTAAACAGGGGACTTGTTTCCTACCAAACATTGGCCCTTGACGATTAGTTGCCAAAAGCTGGGTTGTTGCTCTGTGTGCTGTATTTCCTCTCTTAAGAGGCATAATGATATTAAGCCTTTATGTATTTTAGAATTTCAACTCCAACAGTGTTTGTGACCAAACTTTTGTATTGCACTATTTCAGGATTTTCTGGCGTCTG
Source organism: Megaceryle torquata (assembly GCA_024611175.1). NCBI lineage: Eukaryota > Metazoa > Chordata > Aves > Coraciiformes > Cerylidae > Megaceryle > Megaceryle torquata. The sequence continues at coordinate 37,387 of JANIJG010013420.1, read as the reverse complement.
GAGACCCCAAAGACACAAAGATGCTAATAAAAAAACAAGCAGACTGGGCCAAGAATATCAATGAACCAAAAGCAGCAGTGGAGATGTACCTGTCTGCGGGCGAGCACATGAAGGCCATAGAACTCAGTGGGGATCATGGCTGGGTCAATATGTAGGTTTTAGTTCTATCTGGGAGAGAATAGATGATAGAAACTCAAATGAGTTGTTAAGAATTCTGCATAATTTTCCAGTGAGACAGAACTGGTTTGGTATGTGCTTTTGTTTATATTGAGTATTTATTTGAAGCACACCTACGATAAAAATGTTTTAAAAGTTCCATATGCTTAGAGGGTAGGGACAAAAAAAAGTTACAAAAACAAATGCATTGCAGCAGTGAAGAGCATGACTGGGTTCATCCGTGGTACGAGACGGTCTTCTAAAATATGCATGTCTTGGGCTTTTCAGAGTCATCACTGCAGCAGTGCCTGTATGTGATAGCCTGTTTCTGCTGGTTGAAGCTGTTAAGGAATCATTTAGTGGGTAGGGAAGACAGCTGGAGCACCGAATCCCCAGAAATTCTGGGGCTGCTCCTCTCTCTGGTCAAATTCCCCTTGGTTTGCATTAGGTGACAGCGTGGGTCATTTGCAGCATTGCTGTGAGATCTTGGACAGGTCGCTCAGCCTGCCCTTGCCTCGGTTCTGCTGTGTGGAAAGGGGGGTAGTGTCTACTCAGGGTCTTATGTCCAGGTCAGGGGTGAGGGAGTGTGTCCCATGTCACGTAGTCATGTGGGACCTGCTCCCTCTCTCCGACTTCATGACTCTGCAAAGAGCCTGAGATCCAGAGCTGCACGTACGGGTGAAGACTGAAGGAACAGGTTTCGAGGTTGTAAAGGGAAAATAAAGAATTTGGAACGTTTACTGAAAACTAAACAGTACTGCATGGTACTACTATGATGATATTTATTAAATACTAACTGATTAAAGGTGAAGTTACTACAAGAATTAAACAAAAGGCTAAGCAACAAGGCAGAACCTGAAACATCTGGCTTCTTCCCACCGGGTCTAGGTTAATTGAAATTGCTCGAAAACTGGATAAAGCTGAGCGTGAGCCTTTGTCAAAGTGTGCCTTCTATTTTAAGAAGCTTGATAACCCTGGCTATGCAGCAGAAACCTACATGAAGGTCGGTGACCTGAAAGCATTGGTCCAGCTCCACGTGGAGACTCGTCGCTGGGAAGAAGTAAGCGTGCCCTTGATTTCTGTCTGAACCCACCACTTCTTGCTCTTGCTGCCTGCAGGAGAGGGAGGCAAATGTCTGGCTCCCACACCTCTGCAGTGAAGGGAGAGGGAGGCTTCTCTAGAATGTGATTCAGAGCATTTCAGTTCATTTTGTGCATTCAGCATTTGCTTGGAGGTGGTTTTGTTTTGCTCTAGTTTGGTTTCTTTTTATTTAATGGATGAATATTTCTTGGGTCTCGCTTCTGAGCACCATTTTTGCCTGTTGAGTTATAGTTGTCCACTGCTCATGGTAATCCACGGGATGCTTCTAGCCCATTAGAAAGAATAAATAATAATTATGTCATGGGAAAATCTGTTTTGAACTGTTTTATTTATAATTTGGACACACCCAAGTGAAAATAGCACACACAATTTAGATCTGAGGCACGTGTGCTGTGTTAGTGTGGACAACACTCTGTAGCTGGATTTATGCTTCTGATTATGTAAAGTTCTGACTTCATGGTTTGTTATTTTCCATAAAAACATGGGTCTGCCAGTACCACCCACTTCACAGTTGGGGTCACCATTATTTTTTTGTTATTGTTTCTTTGATAGTTTTTGTTATTGTTTCTCTGATTTCTTAAGGAAATGTTTTCAGAGTGCTGCTGGAATTGACAGAGCCCCTCCCCCAGTTATAAGGGTGCTCTGGAGAATTGTAGACTTAGTCCTTTATTGACTAGTTAACAAGTTTAGAAAGGGAGTCAGAACTGCATTTACAGTGCTGCTTCCATTTCTTCAGAAAATATATTCAGGAAAAATATTTTTGTCTCTTGCTGTGAAATCTGCTGAACTTCTTAGATAATCACTTCCAAGTTTCCCTGTTTCAATAACCAGACTTTTGCTATGCTTAGCTGCTTTTCTTTTGTTGTTGATTGCTTTTTATTTTAAAATCCATTAGTTTCATACCGGAGAAAATATGGATTACACTTTTTATTCTCTGTATGTATTTTTATTGTGAATTTACTTAGAGCTAAAGGATTAATCCCATGGAATATTCTAAACCCTTTAACTCTTTAAACCGTGCAATATTCTAACAATTATCTTTTTTTTAATTATTTTTTATTTACCTCAGGCATTTGCTTTGAGTGAAAAGCATCCTGAATTCAAGAATGACGTCTATGTCCCTTATGCTCAGTGGCTAGCAGAGAATGACAGATTCGAAGAAGCCCAGAAAGGTGAGGGTGCCGCTGTCAGATTTCTGGTCACTCAAAATTTCTTCCATACTTTTCCAGTACAGAATATGCAGTCTCTGCCCTGGAGAGTTTCTCACCAGTGGGTTTCAAAACCAAATAGAATCTGCATTTTCATGCCAGTCTTAAAATAGCTGTAAGTCTCGTTACTTGATCAGAAAATGAGATGGATCTATCTGAAATGGTGGCATCTAAATACAGCTCCAGATTTTCCATCTCGTGTATCTGAGCTTGGCACATGGCAATGGTATTTGGCATATAAGCTGAACTGTCTCTATTAATATTTTTATCACAATAGAATTCAAAATGTGGCAGCCACCTTACAAAGCTGATTAGATTTAGGTAATGTTGGGTTGGTACAAGTAAAATTTTCCTGCTACTTTATTTTTATTCTTATAAATTTTCCTGTATTTTGTTAGACTTATAAAATTACCTTTAAAGAGAGTTGTCAATTTTCCATCATGGGGACAGGCTTCAAAACATAATTCCTAACTGGTTCTTGGGTCAAGGAGCTGTTGAAGCAAGCTCTGCGTGGAGCCAGCATGTTTTCAGTGTGGTTACTGTTCCCAGGTGCAGCTCCATGTGAGTGCAGCATCTGCTGTTTCCAGAGCCTGCTCAGACCTGAGGGTACAGCAGCGCTGGCTGACAAGGGCCAGGCTCCTGAATGTGCCAGACGTGATCTGTCACCACACAGAACTAGTTCGTGTGTCTCGGCACCAAACCTCAGAGCACCGGGTTTGGGGCAGCTTGGTAGTTTGCACACACAACTCTGTGAACGTCGGTGTCTTGTTCCCAGTTCTGCATAATGTGGCTGTCTTGTTCCCAGTTTGTTCCCCAGAGCTCTGTGCTGCTGTGGCTCAGCAAATACAAATGCCCCAGAACTGCAGGAGCTCGAGATTGTTCTGCAAGAACTTGTTTCTCTCCGAGCTGGTGAATCCACAGGCGGCTGTGCTGTGGGGTTGAGTGTTTTGGGGTTGGTTCCCCCCATCCCCATTAGCCTGTGTCAAGATCGCGTTTGCCAAACGCGTGTTTACCGAGTGAGAATTCAGGATCTTGCCTTATACTGGCCTCTGGATACCAGCTACAGAAATGCTGCTACTAAACGACAGTGAATGTAGCAAGCGCTGCGCTCTTCCAAAATGCTCAGCATTACAAACTGGAGCACTAATGTAAACCATGAATTTATTGTAGTTTTGAATGAAGTGTTTAGGGGTTGCCATTGCTGTCTGGAGATCCAGTCCCGGCGCTTTTGCTCTTTTCTACGTTTAAAAAAAGCAGCCAGTGTTGTACAGAACCTGCGAGCTCAAGAGCTGCTGAGACAGTGCGAAAACCACAACATACCGACAGACGCTCTTGGTGTTCCATTAGTGTCGCTGCTTTCAAGGAGAAAAATACCAGTGTATAATCCTTTATATCCTGCCCTGGATGGACTGTTTGATATTGGCTGAATAGATTGCTCTTAATTTAAAAACATTAATTTCAGTTAATTGATATAATCGCACTGTAAAATCCTCTTTGTTTTGGCCTCTGTAGCGTTTCACAAGGCTGGCAGGCAGAGCGAGGCTGTGAGAGTGCTGGAGCAGCTAACGCACAACGCTGTGGTTGAAAGACGGTTTAACGACGCAGCCTATTATTATTGGATGCTTTCCATGCAGTGTTTAGATATAGCCCAAGGTAAGCAACCAAAAGGAAGTTTACCTCCTTGTGCATGTAGACAAACAGCCCCTGAATTGTGCTAGCATTGCTGCAGCCACTTCACTGGTGGGTGGCTTTGTTTGGGGTTGGTTTTTTTAATACTCTGCATAACTCCGGCTTGTGCTATTTTTGTCCTCCCTCTGGTTTTCCCATGTGCTTATTTAAGACAAATAAGCAAAGGAGCAGCATCAGCATGTGTAAACTTCCCTTTGAAATCGGACTAGAGTCAAAATCGCATCCCCTGGGACCATGTAGCCTCATGTACCTTCCCACACACAATGAGAGCTGCGATTGGAGGGTTGATGTGCTGGTAAACAAAAGATGGTCTCGGAGTGTAAGACACATCTAGTATTTTAACATAGGCTGGAAAGGTGCTTTACAAATTATTTCTGCCAAGAGAGGTAAAACTGATTGTTCGTCAGCTTTCATCTTGTCTTCTGGATGTATTTCACTGGGAGAGTGGTGGAGCCAGTAGTTAATGGGTGTAATTTAGTAATAAGGAATGCAAAAGATTGATAATGCTGCCTTTTGCCTGGTGCTAAAGGTACCTCCGGGTGGTTTTTTAATTCAGTTGATGCATGATAGTGCTGATCTGTTACCCTTCAGGTATTTTAGAGATGCAAATTTTCCCAAATGGCTTAGTAGTATTTTTAGTATTTATGAAACAAATGTTTCAAAACTAATTTTATTCCTAAAGTCTGAAGTTATAGATGAGGTTTCCAGTGATGCACACCTACTATGTTCTATCTTTAACTGAGCTATAGCCTCTAGCTATGTTAAAACCATTGCCTCAGCTGTTTTGTGTTTTACCATGCTTGTTTCAGACCACAAATTTGCTCAGAAAAATGGCAAGTCTCTATCGTGTGTGATTTGCATGGGTAGATGGCAACACTTGAACTGGTGCATGCCTCTTCTGGAGGTGTTGGCACTAATATCATCATATGCTGTTTTCCGAGTCTCGTAGACTCATCTTGGAGACACGCTCACACCAATGCCTTTGCCTTCCGCAGAGACAGAACCACAGAAGACCGAAATGTTACAGAAGTTCCATCACTTCCAGCATTTGGCAGAAGTTTATCACGTCTATCACTCTATTCAAAGATACACTGTAAGATATTCACTCCGGGAGTTGTGTCTTTGTGCTTCCTGAGCATTTTTGTTTAGGGAGTCCAGAAAGAAGTAGGAATAATTAATGACTTTTCAGGCAATTAAAATATTGAGTGTAGATTAGTAATACTGTATAGTGACCTTATTTATTTCTTTGCCTTCTGTTGTACTGTACAACAGCTTCTGTTGCCTTAGTTCCTGAAAGCTGCAGTGCAGTTCTAGCAGATCTGTGCTTGTCTCGGTGTGGGTGGAAGATGTGACGATGACTTCCCACCTCTAGCCCTTTATTGCTGGTTGTGTTGGTTTGGTTCCATGGTGACCTGAGGCTCTGGTCCTGCACAGGCTGTGGTTGGCTTTTCCTTTAATTGGGGGAAAATGACTGACCAGAAGGTGGCACCCAGCTTAGGGGTCCCTGCGGCGTGGTGCGCGCACCAGCAGCGGTGAGTGTCGGCTACCAGCAGTCGTGAGTGAGGAGCTCCTTCCAGCAATTACAGTAATGTTGCTGCCATTGTTGGTGAAATTATCCTTTGTAAAATGTTTGGGAATCCCTAATCTGTGTCCTTGCCCAAAGGAAGGTGCTGTGCTGGTCAAACCATTTCAGGCCTAACAGTGGTGGAATCTCTGCGCTACTGCTGGCCGGTCTGCCTTCATTTTGAAACAGCTTGTTGAAGATTCTGGTTTAGCTACATGGAGCTTCCTCTCTTTCTGCATGTAGCAGGCATGAGCTTTGGTGATAAAAACATGCAAAATCCCCTTGCTGTATTCTGTCAGCACCTCTTCTTTTTGCAGCTGTATGGGAGCAATGTGGTACTTGAGATGCCTGGTGCTGTGATGCTTTGTGATACGACTTGTTGGTTTTCCAGCTTAGAAGTACGTGTCTGTATTTTTAATACCACAGGAGGAGCCTTTCAGTTTCCACTTGCCTGAAACCCTCTTCAATATTTCCAGGTTTCTGCTTCACAGCTTAACAAAGGAGACTCCTTTGGGGATCTCAAAAGTGTATCCTTCTGATACGGTACAAAATCAAGGAGTTATCTTGTGAGATACGTGAAAGGAATAATTGAAGTTGATCCACAATGCAGAGATCTCCTGTAGGGTATCTTCACTTTCAGTGTTGGTTGCAGTTAATAGAAACTGACTCCCGTCCCTAAGGAAATAATCAGCATCTTCAAACCCCTGTGTGTTTAACTGCACTACCTTCTTTGTTAATTTATTTTCAAAATAGCTTTGTCGAGCTGTACAAATGAACTAACACGCAACGCTCAAAACCACCCCCCAGTCTGGTGTACCACCTTTGTCAGAGCAGCACCTTCCAGGGTACCAGTCACTGCAGCAAGACATTGGCTCTGAATCTTGACAGAGTTGTTGCAAGGAGATGGAACTGAGACTGGAGCGGGGAAACCGGGAGCGTTGGCCTCGCGAGGCTGGCGTAGCTGCGCCGTGTCTGTCGGGGGAACGCGAGCGCAGCTGCTTTGGCGCGTCCGTGGAGAGTGAGCTCCCCAGAGCGGCTGTGTGAACCCCGCAGAAATGCACCTCCCTGCCAAAGAGAACGAGAAGGGTCGCTGGAGGCCACAGCGAAGCCTGACTTTCTTGGGTTTGCTTCATTTATGGCTTTGGATGGGATGTTAGCTTTCCTCTTCATAGCTTCCTCACTTAGAACTGTATAACCTGTCATAAAGCATTTCATAACCTGCCTGTCATCGGCAGTTCCTGTTACACCTTGAAGGAAGGGAGAGACACCCCTTGGTCCAGGACGCGGAACATATGCTTTATTTCCGATAAGATCCCGTGTGTTCAGTTGGTGTCTGTGGGCTGCTTGTGTTGGAAGAATTCTTTTCTATTTATTTTGCTGTGGGAAGATCCATTTGCCCTAGAACTGCTGAAATTTTGTAAATGGAGTCAGAATATTTAACCAAAGCAGTGTTTATGTGGGGTCAATTCCTTACCTTGCTAATAATCCCCCACAGACATTTTGATAGTTCCTTCACACTTATTTTTAAATGGAGCTATGTCAACAGATTTCCCTTGTTAAAGCCTGTTTACAGTACCAGTGTGGGATACGCTTCATTGCACGGCGTCTCTGATTAGAAATCAGAGCATTGCAGAATTTCCTAAGTGCCATATGTGTATTTGTTCCTTAATTAAATTATAGCAATACATTATTTGCCCTGGCAAAACAGAGTAAAGCTCTCGGTGCATATAAACTGGCTCGTCATGCCTACGACAAGTTACAGGGACTGCAGATCCCAGCCAGGTTCCAGAAATCCATCGAGCTGGGCAGCCTGACAATCCGGTCCAAGCCCTTCCATGACAGTGAAGTAAGTTGTGATGTGTTTCGTGTTGGTCATTAATAGGTGCCCTAATCCCAGAATCTGAGTTGCTGCGCGCACAAAAAGATCTGAAATACATTATGCATAGCTCTATTTCTGCTGGAAGCACAGTCCTTTATTGTTATTCTTCAGGTCAGACTTCCTTTTGCTCCTGAGAACAAATTAAAATCGGCCCTTTCTTTATGGGCAGCTTCCATCCTCCCTCTCGTGTCTTGCATCCACCTTCCTCTCTGCCTATTAATTCTCTCAAGTCCTTTTCTCTCCGATTCACACGCAATTACTCTGCAGTCTTTGTCTCACTCTTCAGCTGGAGGTCACTTTCATTTGTCCCACTCCGAGTGCTCCTCCCTCCTCCCCCTATCCACGGAATGACCTTCCTGCCTTAAGTGTTATTTTAACACCTTTTCTTCTTTAGCTGAAGTCTGGCTTTCTGCAGTGCTCTATAAAGCCGTATCTCGCGGAGTACACACTAAAAATAAATTGTATTGTGCAAGTGAACACGCACCTGGCCACCTGAAATAATAGAAACACAGTCTTAAGAACTGCCTAAAATAACTGTGCTCTTGAAAAGGAGAGATTAATTAATTGGAGAACTTGCATTTGGCCAAACCTTAGAGCAAAAAAACTTTACTTCAGTAACCTTCTCTTCCACTGCCTTTGTCACTGTGTGTTTGATGCAGAATCCTGCTCCTGGCACTGCAAAGGCAAGGTGAAAATGTAATTGTTAGAATAGTGATGACAGCTATTTTTAATGTGAAAACTTTCTGCTTTATTGAAAGGGGAAAGCATTTTCAGATGTTAAAGGATCTGATTTCACAGCGGTGTTTCTCCAGATCAGCGCTGAGGTGGTGGTGGTGCCGGTGTCCATATTGAAAACAAAGAGTTCAGGACGTGCTGGTCTGTTTACGATGAGCATGCTCTGTGTGTGTCTTTGCAGGAGCTCGTGCCCTTGTGTTACAGGTGTTCTACCAACAACCCTCTGCTAAATAACTTGGGGAACGTCTGCATTAACTGCAGACAACCTTTCGTCTTCTCCGCTTCCTCCTACGGTGCGTTGGAGTATCACGTGTGGTTGTGCTTTTCAAGTAGATAGATGTTAACTGAATGGAGTGGTTAGTACTTAATTTCTTCTCTCTGGAATGTTGTTTGGGCAAACAAATGTTTCCTTTCAACGTTGTTAGATTCTTGTTGCAGGGTTGGTGGGTTTCATTGCAAGACAGCAGCAGCAGTAAAGCATCGCTTTGGTGTGAGGCACGGGGTGTGTCGAGTGTTTCATTAGCACAGATGCGATCCTTTGAGAAGCTGAGGGGGTTTCGGTTTGGTTTGGTTTAACTTTATTTAACTTGCTGCACGAGCACGTGTGGACAGAACAGCACACTCGTAGAAGCCAGGGCTATCATTTCTGAAGGGGACCAGTATCTTCCAGGAGGCATTTTCGGGGCTCTGGCAGGTCAACCACTCCTTGCTTTCACACCCTCAGAAGTGCTGCACCTGGTGGAGTTCTATTTGGAAGATGGCATCACAGACGAAGAGGCTGTAGCTCTCATTGATCTCGAAGCTCCAAGACTGAATAAAAGAGAGAAGAAATGGCAAGAGACGCTGAGTGACCGTATCCTTTTGATTGAAATTGGTTTCCAGACCTTTTCTTAGGGGAAAAAAAGCAACAATTTTGAATTTTTTTTTTTTAACCTTAGGTTATTTTTTTTTTCTTTTGTCGTACGACTGATGTGAGTACAGTTGCATCATCTCTCCTTTTCAAGTTAAGCTAAGAACCAAAGTGATGTTTTAACTAAACCTAATGTTTTCATAAAGCTGTTTGATCAGGACAATTTGTTTCTAATCATGTGAAATGTTTCTTTTTAAGAATGGAATGCGATGCTTCACCTATTCTGCTTTAACTCATTTCTGTAAAGAATGGGGAGACTCTGAAGTGTGTTACTCACTCGCTTCCCCTAGCCAAGGGAAACCAGCGTGGACTTCCTTCATTCCTGTGGGAATCTGCTCTGTGTGCTTTGGCACCCAGAGCTCCCAGGTGCCATGGGGGCCACGTAGTATTTAGTGCAGAGTCGTGCACGAGAAAACACAACCTCTGACTAAAGCTGCTAAAAATGCAATTTAAATTTCACATGCCTTTTGTCATCTGGCAGGAGGGGCCGGAGAGGGAAGGAGGCTGAGCTGATGTCATGCTTGCTTGTGGTCACTTCTGCCCTTCTACAGCAGCTGCAGTGACAAATTTCCCCAGTCGCTGTGAACCACAGCAAGCCCTTCTCTAGTACTTTCTGTAATAATCTGGGCACTGTAGCAGCTCGAGAATGCTCTGCCCCTCTGGACACTGGTCCTGCTGTGAGTGTTGTGTTTATTCTGCGAGGGCAGCAAACTCTGGGAGCTCTTGATCTTCCTTAAGAAATGCTTCTAGAGGCACAGAGCTTGAGGCTTGATGACAGTGCAGATGTTACTGAAGACGACGATCCCTTTACAGCAAAACTGAGCTTTGAGGTCAGAGCCTTATCTGCATCTTCCACTAGTTTCCTTCTTGCCACCAACAGAAATAAGACAAAATTTTAATGCCGCTCTTCTGGGGTGAATGCGTTGCAAAGACTGCCACAAGAGAGATGTAAGGCAAGGGACTGGAAGAGAGGGATGGAGCTTGTGAGGGAAAGGGATTTACCAGTTAACTCCTCTCTTAAAAAAAAAAAAAAAACAAAAAAAAAAAAACAGAAAAAAACCCCAAAAAAAAAAAAACACCAACACAAAAAGCATTTTACAACCAACATTACCATGCA
>JANIJG010013420.1:0-26928 GCA_024611175.1 Megaceryle torquata | reverse complement strand
AGAGCTCAGTCAAGCCCCACCTTGAATGTCTCCAGGGATGGGGCCTCAACCACCTCCCTGGGCAACCTGTTCCAGTGGGTTTGAACATTCTGTTTCCTCTGTGATTTAAATCACTTCAGGAAATACTTTAAGGACATAAAAAGCAGTTAGATACCAAATTTATTAAAAATCAGTGTGAATTATACTCCTTTCTATCTGCATATTTTTAATCTTCCCTTTTGTGTGTCCATAAAAGTACGTTAAAACTTTACTCTGAAGAACATCATAAGGACAGAAGAAATGGTAGCAAAAATAGAATTAAAGTACCTCTGCAAATTTAATCTAAGCTCAAACTTCAGTTACATGACACACAATATTTATTTAATAAATTCAATGTATTAATAAACTTCTTCCACTGTATCATTACAGGATAAATTACTAACAAAATGAAGCTCTGATAACTAATTTTTAATTACTTTATGTGACCACTGTCTAATAGAAAAGGTTCTGAGCTAATTTGTATGTGCTTAGATATTCAAAGGAAATCAACTGCTAACTCAATGCATTTAAATTTTAGTATGTAGCTTAAATGCCTTCATGAAAAATCTTTTGCCTGTGGGGAAAATAACTGACTTGTATTTTTTGATTAACTAACATAAACACAAAGGAATTTTAGCTGCAAAAGGATAATGCAAGTCACTTGAGCTTGAAAGAATAAAATTATCATCAACATAAAGCTGCATCCTTCCCACTGACTGTACTTTGCCATGTGGTTTGACCTGCTGCTTTCCTCTGCTTTTTAAAAAAATGGTGCTTTAAAATAGTCTACTTCTGGCCAGCTGTAATATTTGAAACCAGCATTAACAGGACACTACCATTTTAATTTTCCATATGTGATGGTGCTTTTTCTTAGTATTGATGTTATGATAGCATATTACTTGTCCAAGTATATTAATGACCACTGGTAACAACACAGCCAACACTTCTCATACAGAATGTAATTTATACATAAAACATAATAAATTACAAGAAATGAAAGTGTAAGATCAAATAACCCAAACATTAAATTCTTCCTTTTTACTTCATTATAGCCTAAGTGATGCAACTCACTTCCTTCTGTGATCAAGACTGAGGAAAGAATATCTGAGATCTGTTGATTTTATGTGAAATGAATCATCCTCTGAAGGTGTCTTTGAGGTGATGCAGCTTAGATTTGTAGTTTAACTTAGATGTCTGCAATGAGTTGAAATGAATCCCATGCTCACTAAACAGGCTGTGTACAGGAAATCCCAAGGGGTTTCAGTGATAAGACTTTGTCTTAGTGTTAGTCTACTTGAATATAGACTTTTAGTCTACTCAAATATAGACTAAACTTCATGTAGCTGTTATATTGTGATTATCATTAAAGATGTTTGAAGGCCAGACCAAGGTCTCAAACAGACTTGGGCACATGGGTGCATCACCTGAATGCCAAATAGGCTTGAGCAGAGTAAGCCTTTGCCTGTGGCAACGTGCAGTCAGCAGGGAAACACGCCGGAACAAACTCACTAGCAGTGCCAAGGGACAGAAGCACATCACTCGAGAGGAACGTAGGTGCCTGCAACTGCTGCAGCAATGAAGTGGCATTTCTCCAAACCACTGAAGGAATGCTGACACCTAAATCCTGTTAATGCAGAACAGACACCTAACCTGGGCCTTAGATCCCTGGGGTGACAGCTGGCCACACCAGCACTCTCCACCTGAACAAGAACTGGGCTTGATGCTGCAACTAATGAAAAGATGATACTACTGTTTGGAGCTGCATTGGTTTCTCTTGATGAGAGAAAGTCTCTTCAAGAAGAGAGTCTGCTTCAAGCTTCCTTTTGGTTTTAGGTCTATGGATATTTTAATAGTTTTAATTCTGATAAGATTGAATTGTCCTTTTTACTGCCTTATGTTATCCCCTGTATTTGCAAATAAAACAGATTTTAAACACAAAGTGAAGGAATTAAAAATAAGTACAAATAAAAATATTATCCATCTTGACCTTAGTCTAAACATCTGAACATGTACGAATCAGGAAATAATGCGCCATTTGAATTTTAATATTATACTTCTTAGTTCTTGGCAGCTTAGTTACCTTGAGGTCTGTAATTAAAGCCTCCTCTCCTTCAGTAAAATGGGACTCTGCTGACTTCTTTCAACAGTAGGTTTGTATGCTTGTTATTTGGCACTTGCTATTTTGTGTCATCACAGAATAAAAAGTACGCCAAGGATAGCTTCTCCCATGCATATTGGTAGAAATTAACATTAAACATCTTGAAAGTATCTTTTCCTTTTTTTAACTGTCCAAAGCAGTCAAAATCATGCAATTTGAGCTAGTTCAGGAAGTTATTTCTCGAGATGGTAAGTGCTTTTTCAGAGAAAAAACCTAATGAAATTAGTGGGCCTATGAGAAAGAGTTCCTCCAGCTTTGGGGTACACAATCTGACTTTCTGTATGTCTCATTTCTAATAAATTCAATAAAACTCCATCAATATTCATCCATTTCAAGTAAATGTAATTGAAAATGTAACCTTCTTTCCCTCTTTATACTGATCTTAGAAGAAAGAAAGATGAATGAATAGGTCAGAGGAGCTCTTCATAAGTTCAGGTGACTCTCTCCAACAACATTACAAGGTTGTGATCAGTTAAGCCATTTAGATTGTTATTGTCCATTTCTACCATCATGCCCACAAAATGGGCAATAGATATCTTAGAGAAAAAAATCTTTTCAGTTACATACGTAACTGGCATAATTTCTCATTGTGCTCATCTCTGCTGGAAATGGATGATTGATGCCTGTTGACCACAAGTGTAGCTCTGATGCCACTACTTGATTTTTCACAACTTCAGCTTTAATTCTGTTTTAATCAACTGTAGTCATTCTGATGATAACAGAATTCTGTTCTTAACTGAATGTGGGGATGCAGACACAATCCTGGCACGCACACTGCAATAGCTCTGGGTGCTTCATATCAACCCATTCCTGTTGGTGTGTAGTGTTGACTATTTGTCAAAAGTTGACAGTGATTAATCATTTTTGCCCTTTAAACTAGGAATGAGAAATCATGTCATGGATTGACATAACAGACTTAGTGACCTTATTCTAATGTCAGAAATTGAATATGCTTGGGAGATGCTATTACTTTTCCTCTTCAAAACTGAATTAAACTAAAAGCAGAGCCCATAGGCCTAGTAGACCCTCTTTGCAGTGGCCTCATTGTCAAGTGTGTAGTTTTGGCCCAAGCTACAAAAATAAAGAAGTCATGGACAAGCCTGGATGGTCATCAGGCTGCACAGAATTACCTTGTTCTTTACATCAAGATCTGTGTCAAAGTTGCTACATCACCGTTATACGATCATTAAAACCAGGATTTTCTTCTACTGATCTGTATAGAGTCATCAACTTGTGGGTTGAGGCTCAAGGAGAAGTTACATTTCCCACGTTACTGTGAATTTTAAATAGGAACACAACGTTGATGCAGAAATGACTGCTTATATGAATCTTTTTCATACATACAGGAATGTATATATTCTCTAAAAGATCCATTATGGCTTCACCTTGAATTTAAGAAATACTTACAGATATTATAGTTGGATTTGAGTCAATTACCTGATGTTCAGCCAACATAAAGGCAATGCTGAGATAAATGACATAAATAGGCACATTCTCCATATAGTCTCTAGGAAGAATTATGTCTTTGAATAGTCTTAAAGAAAAGGGGAGAAAGTGTTGAAGCAGCCCAGGTCTTTTACTTCCTCTCCTAGGGAGATGACCTGCAGGACACAGTGTAGACTAAGATAGGGAAAAAAAAAAAAAAACACACAACCGCAACCCCAAACAAAAAAAAAAAAACAAAAAAAAAACCCAACAACTAAAAAACCCCAAAGCAACAAGCATTTTAAAGCCAACATTCCTGTAACTTGGTGTTATCCTCATCCAAGAGCACAAGAGGGCTGTCCCCCAGGGTCAGCCTGTGTCTAGTTATAAAGCAGTTGTCACTCTGAGTTTTCAATGAAGGCTCTGGGCAGGGGTGTTATTTACAAGGAACTGGGTTAAGATGACTGATGGAAGCTCAGCATCACCAAGTCAGAGATGTGTCTGGATGCTGCTGTCGCTGAAGGTGCTGATAAAACCGACAGTGAGTTTGGTGGGACTAGACTCAGGACAATTCTGTATTAGCTTTTTCTAACGGATTTTACTTTGCTTCTGACAAGATCTTATTAATCCTCAAAGGGCTTTGCAGTTGGTAACTAATTCTTTCTAAACCTGCTCTCCTGCAGCAAGGAGGCTCAGAATTTGTTCCAGTGGTTGTGAATCGTGATGTTCTCCAGTCCATGAGCCGGAGGGACGTCCTGATTAAACGCTGGCCAAAGCCACTGCGGTGGCAGTACTACCGTTCCCTGCTACCAGATGCCTCCATCACCATGTGTCCGTCATGTTTTCAGGTACTGTTTTCGTGGAGAGGTTTAAAAAAAAAGTAAAAAAAATAAAAAATAAAAAAAATCCCTACTGAGAATCCTATGGCTGAAACAATTTTAATCATTGAAACCTCATACTCTAAAATGTATTCAACAAATTCCCAAACGATGTGGAGACAGACAAGGCAATGAAAACCAAGAAATAAGCCGTGCGATGCACAGAGGAGCAGCTGCCTTCTGAAAACTGTGAGGTAGCTGAATTTGAGAAGCTGCACTGACAGCAAGCTAGAGCCTCCCGAGCAACCCTTGGCTGAGCAGCAAATGCTGATTTGTATTTATTGCCTTGTGCTCTGCCCCTCTGACTTTCAGCCGGGTCCAGCGGGGAAAATCCATCAGTGACTGCGTTAGCTTGTGGGTCAGTCCCTCTCCTTCCCCGCTCCGCAGCGGCTTTCTGCGGTACTGGAATTGACTCGCATGTGCTTACACACAAACGGGATCAGTTTTGACCCTCTTTCTGCAGAAGTGATTAATTGGTTTGTGCCTCTGCAGCACCGCTGGCGGTGGTCTGTGCAACGCCAGCCGCTCTGCTCTGCCTTCAGCGCCCGAGCAATCGAAAGGTAGAAGAGCAGTTCTCTTGGAGCAGCTTCATAACGTCTGTGCTGCAGAGAAGCCATGGAGCTCAGTTTGTGTTTTCTTTGAGCTGTTCACAGGCTAACTTGTCCCTAAATCTGTTCCTAATTAACAGATGTTTCACACAGAAGACTACGAGCTTCTTGTGCTCCAGCACAATTGTTGTCCGTTCTGCCGACGGAGAATAGATGAGTCAAACCAGTGAAGAAAAACAATCTTGTACCTCAGCTGACAGACTTCCCTCTTGGCTTGGCACAACCCTGCTTAGATCCATAGAGTTTTCCTAACAACTGAAGTCGTCTTGTTCCAGTTTGTACATAAGAGTGGAACAGAGTTGAAAATAACTGTTTTTTAAAAATGAAAATGTCTGTTGTGGTGAGTGTCCCCTGCGTTTCCCAGGCAAGCAGCTGAAATGTCACAGATCTTTGCAGGAATGTTTCTAGGGTCAAGTTCAACCTTCCAGTAATTTTTTTTTACTCCAACTTGTGTTAGGACTTCATTTGCTACTTAATATGTACCCATTATTGGCAGATCTTCAAATAAACAGAACTATTTTTCACTTCTCTGTCTCAGATTTTGCTGTAATGCTGCTTCTTCCAAGCTTGATTTTATTTAATTTTTTCTTCCTATTCCATTTGCACAGGAACAGCGTTAGAGTTCAGAGCTCTTAGGGTGTCATCTTGGGAGTTACACCAATCTTGGTATCGGGGACCATCTCTCACGGTCACCCTGAGAGGAGGGGGGCAAAGGTTTTAGTCTGTGTAGAATTCACCCTTAAAACACAGGATGCCAGGGTGTGCACAGAGGGATGCGCTTACCCCGACGGGCCCGTGTGTAATCCTGGTAAGAGCAGACAGTTTACTCCTAATGGAAAACACTGCTGGCCTGGTGGGATAAATGGGATATACGTGCGGCGTTCTCGCTGTTCTGGGCTGATGGGCAGGAACACCAAATTGCTGAGGGCCTGGGGTCAGCCAGTAGTTCCCACAGGACCTCTCTGTACCCGGGACAGGAGATTTCTTCACTGCTGAGGAAAGCGGAAGCCATGTTCCCTGGGGGTACTGAACCCACAGGATTGTTCCCACAACTCTTGGCCCACTGTCAGTTCCTGGGGCAGTTGTGGTCAGAGCATAGACCCTGCAGCCCGTCGGAGCTTGCACAGGTCCCTCAGCCCTCAAGCTGGCAGCGTTGGTCCTGTCCAGAGCTGCAGGGGGTAGAAGTTGGTGGAGATGGACCTGCCTCCTGCTTCAACCTCTTGCTGAGGATGATGGGAGTTTAATGATGCAGCTGCTTGGCCAAACATGGTGCATCAGTCCCAGGCGCCAACTCGGTCCCTGCACAGTTGTTTGCTCACTCCCCCTTCCTCCCCAGGACTCTGGAGAAATTCAGAAGAGCAAAAGCCAAGAAGCTCCTGGGTTGGGATAAGGGCAGTTCAGTAAATGAAGCAAAGCTCTTGGGTTGGGATAAGGGCAGCTCAGCAAGTGAGGCAAAGCTGTGCGTGCAAGCAAAGCAACAAGGAATCCCCTCAGCGCTTCCCCGTGGCAGGCAGATGTCCAGCCTGCTTCCTGGAGAGCGGGGCCTCCGCATGACTAACGGTCACCTGGGAAGGCAGACGCCACAGACACAACATCCTCCCTTCCCCGAGCTTTTATTTCCGAGCATGACATCACTTGGTGTGGAATACCCCTTTGGCCAGCTCTCCCCCCTCTGGCTGATCACTGTGAGGGACAGAATGGGGAAGGGGAAAACCTCGGTGCTGTGCAAGCTCTGCTCAGCCATCGCTACAACCCTGCTGTGTTACCAGCGCTGCTTTAGACCCAGATCCACCCACGGCCAACGGCTGCTGTGAGGAAGGTTAACTCTGTCCCAGCCAGCCCCAGCACACTGTCCTGGTGCTTGAGTTTCCTCGGATGGTCATTGAGTCGTTCTCTGACAGTAGGAGGATTCGTGTAGGCCAGGGCTGGGAAGCAAGAGGTCTCTTGAGTTTGGTCCAGTATAGACTGTGCCCATCTTACCATGCGTTCTACTGTTGTGGTGTCCTGTCTGTCACGGCCTCCCTTTGTTTGGACTGGGAAATGATGCTCTGTTCCACTATCTTAAGCTATTGGCTGAGGTGGTTGGTGCTGGTGAAGCAGCTACCATGTGAACAGCACTGGCAATGGCTCCACGTCTGCTTCAGTCCCTCTTGGAAGTGGCACCCTGCGATGGCATTACAGGGTTTCTGAGTCCCTCGATGGTCCCTGACCAAGTTTACTTAATTTGCCACTTTGAAAACATTCTGTTCTAATTACCCTCATCTGCGTTCTGACTCATCCGTCACTGTTTGCAGTGAAGACTTTGTGATGGACATGGATAAACAAAGCTGCTGGGGATGGGAGCCAGGGTGGAATTCAGCTGGTTCTCCCAGCACCGCACTGGCTTTGCGGAGTTAGTAGGAATAAAAAATTATAAAAATAAATAGATGGGGTTTGCTGTGACAGAGACAAAATGGATCCAGCAAAGAAATGCTTTTTCTGTTTTTAACCAGCTCGGAATGCAGTCCAGGTTTGAAAAGTGTGTTGGGCTTTTCTGGGCAAAACCACACCCAGCACACCTCATACACTGTGAAGATGTTCGGGTCCCAGTCTGCCCTGTGCCACTGATGCTCTTGGGTAACTTCACGATCAGGATCCCTGGCTGTACAAGGAGTCCCACCACGGTGCTTTCATCCGAAGCTGCTGTGAGTGTTTGACCAACAGTTGTCTTTGATTTGCCCTGTTCTCCTACCGTGTTCCTTCTTGCCTGTTCTGCTGCCATACTCCAGCGGTGACGCACGACAGGCCCTAAGCTCCAAGCGGCAGCTGCTAACCTCAGCAGTGGCTTATTGCATCAGAGCTTAAGGTGCCATATTTGTGTGTTTGGAAGATAAACCCTTAATCCTTCTTGTGGGCCCAGGTACAAGTGCGAAACGCTGCACTTGCAGTTAGACAGTGGCACTGCTCTACCCTCGGCAACACGTGTGAAAAGTTAATGGAGTGGGACTCAGGGTGGGCAGGGGGGTGTGCGAGGACGTGGAGTTTTCACATTAACATGAAGCAAAGACCTTCGGGACTGTCCCCAGTGATTGTGGCCTGCCTGTGGCCACAGCCAGCCAGCTCTTCCTTTGTCTTTGCTGCAGCACTTCAGCTCTTTCGGACCTTGCCTGCTCACAGTGAAGGTCTCACAGCTTGGTCTCCTCTTTAAAGAAAGTACAGCGCTTTCTGCCTTTTCCCTTTAAACTTTTTGCATGTGCTAAAGTAACCCACAGGGAACACTGCTAAAAACTAGGCTAGGACTGAAGGAAGTTTGCTAAGGCCAAGAGGGCGTGAGCTTCTGCCCACCTCGCACCTGTGAGCCCCAGTGGCTCTGGCACATCTTCCTGTGCTGATGAGGCTCCAACAGTTCCCATTCCTCTGGTCCTGGCTGCAAGGAACACTCCGATCCACCCCTGGCTGCAGCCAAAGCTGCCAGGGGAGGTGGGTGCCCAGGTCCCCTCCAGCCCCTGTACTCTACCACAGGGCAAAGCAGATGGTCCTTGCCAAGCCTCCGTGGGGGAACCAGCCAGTGCCTGCCAGGCAGAATGTTACTGACTGCTAACGAGAAAGGTGGTACAGAGTGGGGGGGAAAAGAGAAGAGACAGGGAAAATAGCTTCAGGGCTTAAAAGATAATCATGCTGGTGTGAACTGTAAGGAACCAACTCCTCCAGAAGAGAGATCCTCTGTGGTTTGCTTCGCGGTGCTTACTCTGCTCTACATGTCCCGTTCCCTTTGAAAAATTAAGGAAACATAACATCTGAGTTGCTGGTTGGCACTGAGAACACTTCAAGCACAGTTGAGTGCGTGGAGTGGGGAGGCGGAGAGACCCAGAGGACGTGGGAGGCTCCAACAATGGCTTCTCGAGGAATTTGATGATTCTGCAGGGCTTCAGGGAGGTGGAGGATGTCTGTCAACCAGCACATGCAATTGAGTGTTGGCTTCAGCTCAGAACCTCTCTTCAGCACCCTTGTCCAGCCTCAGCACCAGTGCAGAATGACACCTGTCCAGGGCAGGCTATTTATTAGGTGTTACCAGTGCAACTGGCTTGACCCAAACACACACAAAGCCAGGCACAGGGGAGATGGTACAATGGGAAACCTGCCAGCAGGGTCTGTGTTTCACTGGGGTCTTCCCACCTCCACAGCCAAATCCTGCAGCAGAAAACATGGTGGCTGTGAGCATGGGCTGTGGAAAAGGGTTGGTGATGCTGCCCAAGATCATCCTTCTGCAGCCCCCCCAGGAATGGCCATGATGGTGGGGATGGCTCTCCAGTGGGGACTAGCTGGTGTCATGGACCCGCTTTCCTCATGTAAGAACAGGCCCAGGACACCCCTCTGCCACTGATGGACACACACACCACCCTGCCCAGCCCTGCCACCATCTGCAGCCCTCAAACCCACAGTCGTGGGGTTTTGAGTTGCAAACTTCCCTCCTGTTAATGAGGGACAGAAAGGAGCTTCTGCCTGTTGGCAAGAGCCGGAAGCTCAGCCTGGGAGCCTTGAGAAAGCACAGCCAAGAGAAGGACCCCCGTGTGCCTTGTCTCCCCTGGAACTCCCATGGTAGCACATCCCATTCCCCGTGTCTCTCCGTGCGGAAACTCAGGGACTTCACATGGGTGGGCAGTTCACCCCTGAGTGCCTGGGGAGGGAGGGCTGGGGGCCTTGGGGGCAGGGCGCAGGCGAGTGCCCCCCCGGGCGACAGCAGGGTGAGCTGTGGGTGTCCAGCTCAGGCTTGTAGGGTGCAAAGATGGCCATGGGGGCAGGGCCCACCCCAAACCCTGTCTCCCCAGGGAGCAAGGCTGTGCCAGTGAAGCTGCCATCTGGGTTGGGCTCCCCAAATGAAAGGTTCCTCTTTACATACGACCACGAGCCATGGTCTCCAACAATGACAGCATGGGCCAAAAACAGGTGTCACCTTAATACCTCCCCAGGAAAGCCAATTACCCCTGGATGATTATGATTAATAATTCTCTAAGCCCTAATCGCGCTGACACCAATGCCTGCAGCTTACCCTGGGGGGCACTTTATAAGGGGCGTCCTGCAGAGGGGAACGTGGCCAATTCTCCTCGGGGTGACAGCAAAGGCTGAGAGGTGGCGGGAGCTCCACTTCAGAGGCGATCCTCCCGCACTCAAAAACCACCCCCGAGTAAGTGCAGAAGGCACCTCACGAACCGCAACCATGAACGGGACAGAAGGTCAAGACTTCTATGTGCCCATGTCCAACAAGACCGGGGTGGTGCGAAGCCCCTTTGAGTACCCCCAGTACTACCTGGCTGAGCCCTGGAAGTTCTCAGCGCTGGCTGCCTACATGTTCATGCTGATCCTGCTTGGCTTCCCCGTCAACTTCCTCACCCTATACGTCACCATCCAGCACAAGAAGCTCCGGACACCTCTAAACTACATCCTTCTGAACCTGGCGGTCGCCGACCTCTTCATGGTCTTTGGAGGCTTCACGACCACCATGTACACTTCAATGAACGGGTACTTTGTCTTTGGAGTAACAGGGTGCTACATCGAAGGCTTCTTTGCGACGCTGGGTGGTAAGTTTTCCAAATACTCACAAATCTTCCGCCAGGAATTGCCCCAGATTTTAGGAGGGGGAGGGAGGACACCCAGATGAGTTTGGAAAATGTGGCACCTGGAAGATCCTTGGTGAGCTGCTGATGTGGGACAAGGCAGCTACAGTGTTTCAGAGTGGGAGGTGAGCAAAGCGACAAGTGACACTTTTTTTTTAAACAATTTGGTAGCCAACCTGCTCAGTATCCTGAGAACAGCAGCGCAGCAATGAAAAGCACCCAGCAGCAGATTTTGCAGTTGTTGGATTTGCACATCTTCTTGGCTTGCTTTCTGACTTGAGAGATGACAAATTTGTTCCTCCTGCTCCGTGGGGCTGAGTCTGTCGCTCGCTCTGATGCAGTGCCTGGTGGTGCAGGCCAGCAGAGCTGTCTCTCCTCCCTGTGCCAGCTGGGCCTTGACCGAAACAGATGTTAAATAAAACCTGAGTGTCTAAACCCGCCCTCTTCCATCAGCTCAGCCTTCAGCCACAGGCAACCGTTTTGTTGGTTTGGTCCCTGTGGCACAAGTTTCCTGGAAAGCTGTGGGTGGGGAGAGGAGATCCTGGGATGAGGGGCATTGGCTGCATCTCAGAGCGGGACCATAGTGGTGCTTCCCGGGAGGAGTGGTGGGATCCAGCCACGGATCTCAAAGCACAGTGGCAAAGCAGTTGCTGTGGGTCTGTGGTGCAGGGAGGAGGTGTCTGCTCATGCCTTCCTACTGCATCTGCACTTGATCTTTGTTCTCTTTCCAAACCCTTGTTGGAGATTTACCCACTGCCAGGGGTCTTCCTCGGGAACAACAGTCTGAGGAGGCCTTGTGCTGCCTTCATGTTTTTCTTCTCCTGTCGCTCAAAGTCCCTGTGTCCCTTTCCCCTCTCTCCCCGGTGCAGGTGAAATCGCCCTCTGGTCACTGGTTGTCCTGGCTGTTGAAAGATACGTAGTGGTCTGCAAGCCCATGAGCAACTTCCGCTTCGGGGAGAACCATGCCATCATGGGCGTTGCCTTCTCCTGGATCATGGCCTTGGCGTGCGCGGCTCCCCCGCTCTTTGGCTGGTCCAGGTAGGGAGGCACCCAGGGCCGGGAGAGCCCAGCAGGTGGCAGCTGGGCCACGGTCTCCTCCACAGGTGCTGATGGGCCCGCTCTCCTTGCAGGTACATCCCCGAGGGCATGCAGTGCTCGTGCGGGATTGACTATTACACTCTGAAGCCAGAGATCAACAACGAATCTTTTGTCATCTACATGTTTGTGGTTCACTTCATGATCCCTCTGACAGTCATTTTCTTCTGCTATGGGAACCTGGTTTGCACTGTCAAGGAGGTGGGTACCTGCTAGTGGCGGTGGGCCAGGACCACCCTTGTCCCCAGTGCTGGGAAGGGACCCACACCAGGCTCCAGACTGGTGACAGATGGGGCCCTCAGGGGGCCAGGGTGGCCCTCCATGAAAGGGGAAATAGCAAACTATGTGCAGCTCAACAGCCCCACACCCTGACCCCGTGGTCCCATGCTGGCACAGCCCTCCCCAGCTCCATCACATTCCCATTCCCTTCTGCCCGCAGGCTGCTGCGCAGCAGCAGGAGTCTGCCACCACCCAGAAGGCAGAGAAAGAAGTGACCCGCATGGTCATCATCATGGTCATCGCCTTCCTGATCTGCTGGGTCCCCTACGCCAGTGTTGCTTTCTACATCTTCACCAACCAGGGGTCAGACTTTGGGCCCATCTTCATGACCATCCCGGCATTCTTTGCCAAGAGCTCCGCCATCTACAACCCCGTGATTTACATCGTAATGAACAAACAGGTAACTGGCAGGATGACAGGCAATCTCTTTTGTGTTTTGCTTTAGAACACCTTGCAGAGAGTTATGACACCTTGAGATACCTGGGAGCTGGGGGGAAGTTTGTTTCCAGGTGACCTTGTTCTGGCGTGCAGAAAGGTGACAGTGCAGCTCGTCCTTGGCATTGCATAAATGCCATAAGTGTGTACCCAGCCTGTCTGCAATGACCAGGGGCTGGGGCGGTGGCGGAGCTGGGGCTGTGTCTGTGCCAGCCCCGAGTGTCAGGGCAGGCAGCAGGCAGGGCAGGCAGGGCTGCAGCAGGCAGGTCAGGGGGCAGGCAGTGGGAAAGGAGGCTCCATGACATGGCACGTCCCATGGTGCTGTGGCGGTGCGAGCTCCCAAGCAGCTCTGCCAGGCTCGGTGGCAGCCCCGCAGCTGGAGCTGTCTGGCTTCCACCTACCTCACCCCACTCTTCCCTCTCTCCCAGTTCCGTAACTGCATGATCACAACCCTCTGCTGCGGCAAGAACCCACTGGGTGACGAGGACACATCTGCTGGCAAGACAGAGACCTCCTCGGTCTCCACCAGCCAGGTCTCTCCCGCGTAGACCCTGCTGGAGTGGCCGGTCCTCGGGGTGCACATGGCCGCCCCGGGAGCACGGAGCTTGCACCGCCGCCCGCCCCGCTTCACCACGGCCATGGCCCTGCCGGGCGGGCTCCTCTGTCCTGGCACTAGGAACCCTGGGCACAAGGCTGTAAATGTGTACACACGTTTTGTAATTAAAATGCAAAGGCTTAGCTCCTCCACTAACAGCGTAACCCCCTGTGCTTTTCTGTTCCTTGCGGAGAGCTCGCGCCCCTGCAATGAGCACAGACCCCCCCGGCATGATGCCTGTGCTGCCCCGTGCCAGCCCCAGGTCATGGCACAGCCACCCTTGCCCCACCTTGATGGCTTGGCAGGGACCAGGGCACATCCTGGCTCTGCCACTGGACACGGAGCCTGGTGGGCAGCCCCTGCCATGCTCTGGCTGCCCATGGTCCAGTCTGGCTGCTGCAAGATGCCCAGCCAGGGGCTCCAGCCCTGCACCACTGAGTGTGCCAGCAGCCGCAGGAGGCACCATGACCCCTCCAGGGAGGATGAGACAGGGAACCAGTGCACCAGCCCCTTCATGATGCAGAGGTGAAGGCTGCAGATCCTGTCCAGCAAGCAAGTGGCATGGAGGGGACTTGGCAGCACAGCATGGCACAGCCCAGCCCAGCCCAGCCCAGCCCAGCGTGTGCAGCTGCAGTCAGGTGTGCTCGGGGCAGGCTCGGCGCTTGCTCCCACACAGCACAGCACGTGCACACAGTTCCACACCCTCGGCCGCAGCCCTGTTCGATGTCCCCCAGCAGGAAGCCCCCATCCCCACAGTGCCGCCGTTCATCCCTGGGCACCCTTGGGCCTCCGTGCTCCGAGACGTGCTCCTCCCGGTCCTCTCCCCATTCCAGCTGCAGCCAGCTTGGCACCAGCCCGGGTAGGAGGTTTCGGCCAGTGTGCTTGTGCTTTTGAGGCTGGCTCGGAGCACGGCAGAGCTTCCCTCCGCGCTGCAGCAGGCAAGACAGGGCAGCATATGGCCCAGAGACGGCGACATATGTTTTGAGCGCTACAAGATGGCATATTGCAATTGTAGCACTGTTCTTCATTTTTATTTTTAGCTCAGACATACAAATAAGATGTTTTTCTCGCTGTTCAGTGTTATCAACATTTGAAACTATTTTTGTACATTATTATCCTCTCTGATTTCTAATCCTATGCAGCTTTGCAAGGTCTAATAGGGAACATACAGAGCCCATGCAAGTCAAACCTTTAATAAAGAGCAATTTGCAAGTACAATTCTCTCATTATTTTTATCGATACTTCTGCATATTCAGTGAAATCTAAAGATTAGAGGTTTATGAATAATTCAGTGTTTAGGCTGATGTCTGATTCATGTACTTCAAATCTGGGAGCTGGTTTTGGAGGGAAGAGGAGGAAGGATTTGGTGTATATTTGCTGTCCTCGAGGCTGTGCTCCACAGGAGCCGCATGATACTTGGCACAGTGGCTGTCCTGCCCACGCCGGACCGGCCCCAGTGCCAGTGATGTCCTGTCCCCATATGATGCCCAGCTGTCGCTCCATGTGATTCCCAGCTGTCGCCCCACATGATTCCCAGCTGTTGCCCTACATGATGCCCAGCTGTCACCCCACGTGATTCCCATCTGTCACCCCATGTGATGCCCGGCCCTATGGCCACTGCTAGTGGTGGCTGGGGCAACACAGGGTTTGGGACCCTCCTGCCAGCCCAGATGGGTAGTGGAGGCATCTGGAGCTGCTGGAGAGGAGGTGATGTTCAGATGCAGGAGGAGGAGATGTTTGGAAGAGATGCATTCATCATCCCTGCTGTGGTGACAGCCCTGCCACCCTGCAGTGTCCCCAGTAGCCGCTTCCCAGGGAATTCAGAAGTGGTCTGGAAATGGAGCAGGAACGCAATGGTGGTGCTCATCTGGTGGAGGCCAGGCATGTGAGGCCCAGGCACTGGATGCCTCTCCCAGCTCTGTGCTCCAGACCTGGCTCCAGCTGGCACCTCAGTCCCTTGCCAGGATCCAGTCCCTGGGCTCAGCAGGTGGGCACAGACCTTGACAAAGGTGTTTCTGGGCAGCACCACATACGCGGTGCAGCAACACGTCTGCTGAATCTGGCCATGCACCGGCCCCAACATCACCTGATCCTGGCCTGTCCTCACGCCTGCAGTTCCCCGCTGGCTCTGATGGATGGGGTCCATGGAAGCCCCCGACTCTCGCATAAGGAGGAGGGGACCGATGCTGTGGTGAAACACAGGAGTACCCAAGAAAGGGACGTACATGCTGTCCCTGCACCAAAGAGCAGCAGGTGAATCGCTCAGGCTTGCTGTGCATGCAGGGGCAGAACAGATGTCAGCACAAACACCCACCCCACTAGAACTGGAGGAAAGTGACCGTAGGATCACAGGAGGATTTACTTTTAACATGGCCATTGTGTGGGGTGGGTGAGTGGGGGTCCCATTCATGAGCACAGCCCTGGGGCTGCTGTGGGAGAATTGCTCCTCCTGACTCCACAAGCCAACAAAGCAGCTCATTTTCCTCTCGTTTCTGGGACAGTTTCCCCCAAGTCTGTTATCAGGCTCCCCTGGCAGTGCCCACCCTCACCTCCCAGTGGGGCCATCCTGGGTGAAGGGAGCTGGCACATCACAGCAGCCCACCAGAATGGGTCCCGTGTCAGCCCCATGCCACAGGCTGGCTCCCCGTCCACCCCCAGCAACCCCAGCACCCTGCCACCCACTGAGCAGCAGGCAGGTGCCTCTCCCATTGTGTTCAGGGTGGTGACCCCACGACCCCACCCAGCTCTCACCCCTCACCAAACCCCTTGCTCCTCCAGCCCCTCACAAAGCTTTGGCACCAGGCACTCAGCTCCCCAGCCACCTGCTCCCACTTGAGGGGCAACCAGAGCAATTAGCATCTGCCAACCAGCCCCTGCAGTTCAAGGCTGATCAGGTAAATTAGCTGAAGTGAGCTGAGCCTGGGAGTGGAGTTGGAGCTGTCTTTGTCCCAGTGTTAGGCTGGTGTGTGCTACCATGGAGCCTCAGCTGGGTAAGGGGTCTGATGGATGCTGTGGGGTCCTAGCAGGGCTGGGGCCTCTGTTCTGGTGGCCACAGTTCCTTTGAGGCTGTAGGGATGAGTGTGGTGGTGGCTGTTCATCATGAGGAGAGGCTGAGAGACCTGGGTTTGTTCAGCCTGGAGAGAAGGAGGCTCAGGGGAGACCTTCTGGCTCTGACAGCTCCTGACAGGAGGCTGGAGCCAGGGGGGGTCGGCCTCTGCTCTCAAGGAACAAGTGCCAGCACAAGAGGAACCAGCCTCAAGCTGCCCCAGGGGAGGCTGAGGTTGGAACTGAGGAACAATTTCTTGCCCTTGAGGGTTGCCCAGGGCTGTCCCAGGCTGCCCAGGTCAGGGGTGGAGTCCCTGTGATCCCTGGAGGGGTTTCCAAGCTCCCTGGGGAGCTGTGGTGCTGAGGGACGTGGGTCAGGGGTGCCCTGGCAGTGCTGGGGGAGCGGTTGGACTCCAGGAGCTGAAAGGGCTCTGCCAACCAAAATGATTCTGTGATTCTATGCTTAGCTTCTGTGGGGGCTTTACAACCCTTGTGAGTGTGGGTGCCTGGGGGCTGTGCCTGGGTCCCAAGTGATGCCTCTCGCCTCTCCCCTCTCCCAGCAGCCGAAGCTGCCAGCACAGCCCAGCTGCCAAGTCTGCTGGCCAGGGGCAAGAGTTCCCGACGCCCCTCCACCCTGCACATGGTGATTGAGGCACTGCAGGCCCAGGACCAGAAGAAGGGCGTCTCCGTCATCACCATCAAGCGGTTCATCCTGGCCAAGTACCCGTCTGTGGACCCCATCCGTCTCAAGTACCTGCTGAAGCAGGCGCTGAGCAAGGGGCTGAGCCGTGGGGACCTGGTGCGACCCGCCAACTCCTCCGCCATGGGGGCCACTGGCCGCTTCAAAGTGAGCAGGGGCTGCTGGCCCTGACGCAGTGGGACTGGGGGGCAAGGCAGTGCCTGGCACTGCTTCCACCCCTCTCTCATCCACAGTTACCCTCTAAGAAGCTGCAGCAGAAGCCACAGCCCAGCCAGCCAGATCCTGACAGAGAACAAGCCCTGAAGCTGGGACAGAAAAGGACAACCAAGCCCCCCCAGGCTGCTATGGCGGGTGCCCGACAGCAAGGTAAAGAGATGGCGGTGCCATGAGCCACCCTGGGCTGCCCCATCCCCATGTGAATGGGCACCTGTGTGTGCTTATCCACCACCCTTTGTCCCACAGGACCCAAGGCGGCAAAGAAGCCAAAGGCGGCAAAGAAGCCGAAGGCAAAGCCCATGGATGTGAGTAGGGCCTAGTGGTGAGGCTGGGTGGTTTGTGGTGTGGTGTGTCCAATGTGCAATGGAACTGGGGAAGGGGCTGGAGCACAAGGGTGGTGAGGAGCGGCTGAGGGCCCTGAGCTTGTTGAGCCCAGAGAGAAAGATGCTCAGGGGAGACCTTCTGACTCTGACAGCTCCTGACAGGAGGTTGGAGCCAGATTGGTGGTGGGACCTCTTTTTCCAAGTGACAGGACAAGAGGAACTGGCCTCAAGTTGCAGTAGGGGAGGTTTAGGATGGAGCTGAGGAACAATTTCTTGTCCTTGAGGGTTGTCCAGGGCTGTCCCAGGCTGCCCAGGGCAGGGGTGGAGTCCCCATGACCCCTGGAGGGGTTTTCAAGCCCCCCGTGGAGCTGTGGTGCTGAGGGCCATGGGTCGGTGGTGCCCTGGCAGTGCTGGGGGAGTGGGTGGACTCCATGAGCTGAAAGGTGTCTTCCAATCAAAGTGGTCCTGTGAGTCTATGGCAGTAGCCTGAGGTGCTCTCTCCTCTCCAGACCCAGCCACCAGCAGCAGCAAAGCCCAGAAGCGATGGAGCGAAGCCCCTGAGAGCTGCCGCCCACCCCCGGGCCCTTGGCAAGGGGCGTTCAGGGCCCCCCATGGATCCATCTGCTGAGGATGCAGGAAGGGGCTATGGCAGCAACCCTGGGGGTGCCACGTGGAATGGGGTCCAAAGGGTCCCAGTGGGAAAGAACAAAGGGAAGGCCCCCAAGGGGGCACAGCAAGACCCCCCCAAGGCAATAGGGAGTCAAGGCAAGGTGGGGAAGGCCCCCAAGGGGGCACAGGAAACCTTCCCCAAGGCAACAGGGAGTCAAGGCAAGGTGGGGAAGGCCCCCAAGAGGGAACAGCAAGACCCCCCCAAGGCAATAGGGAGTCAAAGCAAGGGCGGGAAGGCCCCCAAGAGGGAACAGCAAGACCCCCCCAAGGCAATAGGGAGTCAAGGCAAGGGCAGGAAGGCCCGAGTGACCCCAGGAGCTGGCCAGGGAGAGGCTGGGCAGCATAAGGCAGCTACCACTGTGGGCAGGAAGGCTCCGTAGGGGGTCCTGGATGGCCCTGCTTCTGGCTCGGTCCCAGCCTTGGGTGTGGGCTGTTTTTAGTCCCAAGGACAAGTTTTAACTGTGTTCACTTCCTGATAATAAAGCTTCTTCACTCCCCTCATGGAGTGGTGTGACTGCTGCCCTGCTCGTGGGGCTCTGCCCCTGTGCTCCCCCCAGCCCTGTCCTTGTCCCGTGTGGCTGGTGGAGAGCTGGTGCTGCAGGCACCGTGGAGAGGTGCCCTGTCTGTCCCCACCAGTGGCACATGCAGCCAGCCAGCAGTGATGGGGTTGCCAGGCTTTGGAGGCTGCTGGTGAGCCCCAGTGCTGGGAGGTGGTCTGGCCAGGGAGCCCACAGGACCCGGTGCAGTTGCACTCTGGGTGCTGTGTGGCTCGGGCTTGGCCAGTCCTGCTGCTGTGAGGCTGTGGCGCCCCAGCCCCGTGCAGGGTGGGTGTCCGGCCCTCTGCCTGCCCCACTGCCCTTGTGCTGAGCCTGGCTGAGCTGGGATTACAGGGGTGCTGGGGCAGCAGGTCAGGGTGTGTGCCATCAGCAAGTGTCCCTGGCACTGGAGGGAGCTGTTTGTGCTCTAACCAAGGTAAAAAGAAGATTGAAGTGTTCCAAGGCTCAAGAAAGGAGGTTGGGGTGTTTTCTGTAGACTGCAGCATTGTTATCTGCCTGTGGCACAGTTCCCACCTCTAAACCCCTCTTGCCAGCTCCTGGGGGTCAACATGTGAAAACTTTGATTTAATAGCTTCAAATGCCTGAATTTCTCTTGCTCTGCACAGAGCAGAGCCCTTCTGAAGGTCAGCCTGATAATGCAAAGGGTTACAGTCCTCCTGGGCAGGAGAAAATAAGTGGAAGTAAAACTCCCTTCCTAAAGAGGATTTTGCTAATCTTCAGCTGGCCTTGCCAATGCCCTCCAAGGCTCCTGGCCTTGCTCTGGGGCTTAAGCAAGAGCTGAGCAAACCAACTTCTCTTTAAACTTCAGCCTTGACCATGTTGATCCATCTTTAATGGAGCTGAAACTCGTGTTCCCCCAGGATGGGGTGGGGGATGCAGCAGTGGTAACTGAGCAGAGGTCACCTGCCCCTTTGACAGTCTGCCTGACAGCACCGCTGGCTGCACTGAGAATGTCCTGCAGCAGGACTGGGTGGGAGCTGTGTCCTCTCACCAGACACTGTATGAAATATGAGGCTTGAGAGAGGGTTAGGGTCATTTAATGGGTGGATTTAACTTCACCAAGAATCAACTTTCTAGCAGGAAAAGAAAATCCCTCTGGTGTCTGAAAAGAGCAGCTTTTACTGGGGGAGGTGGAAGAGAGAAGATTTAGCAATGCCATGGTTATTAAGACCTACGGGCTACGGCTGGTGTCCGTGCTGGAGATGGAAGCCTCGAGGGCTGGAGGCAGTGGTGGTGTGGACCCAGGGGGTCCCTGGCCTGGGAGAAAACACTGCCTCATGGGCTAATGGCACCTGGCAGGTACGAGAGTGCCCAGCGCTGGGCACTGCTGGGTGTTCGTGGTCCTCGTGTGGAGCACAGCGAGTGGTCAGTTCATGCGCTGGGCCCTGTTCTCCCAGGGACAGTCCATCCACAGGAAACCTGGGCTCTGCAGCCCAGGGGGTGAAAACCCATCTCCTGAGGAACCACGGTGGTTACCAGTACAGCAGGTCTCCTACACACACGCAGCTTGATGCACAGGGTGGGAACTTCATGGGGCAGGAACAGCACTCAGTGGGTTTCAGCACCTTGTTTTATTACAAAGATATGCTTTTCCAAGAGTCTGACACTTCCACTACACAGCAGGTAAGGGCACTACACCCACAACACGTGCCAAAGTTTAAAAACATGTTACAGAGGGCTCGGGGGTTCAAGGAGACACTACAAACCCTCAAGCTTCTGCTCTGTTAAAGTTGTTCCTTTAAAATGGTTGCAGCAACTACTTTTTTTTCTTTTTTTTTTTTTCTTTTTTACTTTGGAAAAAATTAAATAATAAAGCAATAGGCCCTAATACAAGGCCCAGTCACATCACTGGGAGGCAAACTATACTTGCTATGGGCTCACCTCTATGCTTTCCTCATAACAACATGGGGCTGTTGCTCCATGGCCCTTTCCTCACCTCCAGCCAAGCTCAACATTCTCTGCTACCTTGGTCCTTCTCACTCTCCCCTTCCCCGTGCTGGGCCTGCCTAGATCTCTGGAAGCTATTCACAGTTTCTAAAAGAAAAAAAAATATTCAAGAATTCTTTGTGAAATCACTTTCAAAATAAAATGTAGCCCAGCTACATTCTTAAGAGTTTCTATCCTGAAGCCACATCCTCAGCAAAGACATTGAAACCTCCACAGTGTATGTACTTTTTCTGTAGTTCTCTTAAAAAACAAAACAAAGCCCTCTGCTCTTCCCCTTTCCCTCCCCTCCCTACCCCCCCCTTTTAACATACTGGATAAAGTCTATAATTTGTTTTAAAATAGATATCTATATACACATACACAACTCTGATGTTCTGATTTCTGACAAATGTGGCATTACTGGGAACGATGGGATGAAGGACCCCTGTCCACAGCAGTGAGTCACCCAGGAGTAGTTCTGGTGGACCAGTCATCTAACAGCAGGTTGCATCCTCGCCAGCTGGACGAGTAACAGAGGCTCACCTTACACCCTGCCTGGAGTGAGGTAGTAACTTTTTTTCTTCTCTATTTGGCAGTTTGACAACATGGTGGCTGTGGATGGGTTTGGTTGTCGGGCTGGGTTTAGCTGTCGGGCTGGGTTTGTCAAGCTGGGTTTAGCTGTCAGGCTGGGTTTGGCTGTCAGGCTGGGTTTAACTGTCAGGCTGGGTTTGGCTGTCAGGCTGGGTTTAACTGTCAGGCTGAGTTGGGCTTTCGGGCTGAGTTCGGCTTTCGGGCTGGGTTTGGCTGTCGGGCTGGGTTTGGCTGCCGGGGCAGGGTGCCTTTGCCTGCATGTGAACGCTGGCTGCAAGCACATGGTGTGAGAGGGCCCTGCGGGCTGCTGGAGAGCAGAGTGGTTTTGGCTCCCCTGACTACAGAAAGCAGATCAGGCCCCCCCATGGGATAGGGGTTTTGCCCAGAGCAGATGCCATGGGACAGCAGTGATGTTTGTAGGTCTCAGATGAGCTGTCTGCACAGTGGGACAAGTACAGGACAGGTTCTAGATGTGTTTGCAGCTCTGGTACTGGAGCTGCAGGGGATGGGCTCCAGTCCCTCTGCCCTTATGGGGTAAAAAAAAGGTGGAACGTGCAGCCAAACTGTGCACTCTTGTCTGCTCTTAGGTGGGCTGGGCATGCAGCAAGCAGAACAAGCTGCTCTAGGAAGAGACCTCTGAGCATTGACCTCATTTTTGGTGATGATCACAGGGGATGATGGAGCGCATGGGGAGGGAAGATGCTACCTGGGGTTTTGTCCTGCAGATGGCTTGAGTCCACTCTGTCCGAGGGCCATCAGCAGGAGCTGACCTGTGTTGGCATGAGGGCATCACTGGGGCAGTGCCACAGATGTGTGTGCAGCCAGCACAGCTGGAGTGTGAGGCACAAGTCCTTCCCCTCACCCGCTACGTCTGGTCTTCCAGGCAGAAGCCATGACTGGGACCAGCTGGCTGGAAGGTGGGGGATATTCACCTACCTATGGCAACTCCAGCTCGCTGTGCGTGGACATGGGAACCTGTGCGGGGAACAGCCCTTCCCACCCTGACTGACACTACCACACTCCCTCCGGCTCCGTCAGGGGATAAAGTGCTTTCACCGTGCCTTAGCTACTTGGGAAGCAACTGCTTTGTCTCAGCCCCGAGTTCCCTGCTGCCCAAGTCTCAGATGGAGGAGTGGTTATGTTTACACATACAGTACAAAAATTAAAAGGCACAAAAATACACAGAATGCAGCAGATAGTGAACAGCTGATAGAGTCCCTGGTGTTGGAAAAACAAGGATGTCAGAGGGATGGTGCGGAAGGGAGCTCAGGCGTTGCTCCGATGGCCTTGCCGTCTGCTCATTACTCCCTGAGGCTGCCCTTCTGCCTCATGTCTTTTGTTATGGCTTCTGCAGCCCTGGCTCTTGTCCTGAAGAGCCACAAACAGGGACGCAGGGACCTGCTGACCACTTGGGTGTTGATCAGAGGGAAGTGGAGAGCTGAGCTTGTCACAAATGTCTCATCTCCATTTCTGGCTGGCAACAGCAAATAAATTATGGGTGCCACAGTGCAGGCCAGAGGGGGTTTGAGCTGCTCAGGAAGGTGTCTCGTGGCTTCTTGTGAAGGTGAGGGAGCCCTTCAGCCATGGGCCAGGCTCACCCCCACCACAAGGCTGGTTTGGGAAGGACCCTGGTGGAGGCAATCCATGGTGTATCAGAGGCTGGAGGTGGGTTCCCTACGGCACTGTGCTGCGCAGGTCACTTCCAGGGCTGCAGCCAGCCTAGGCTTCACTGCAGCACTCGTAGATGTTATCCTCCATGAGCGCAATCACTTGCTCGAACTTGTGCTGGAGCTGGGTGCGCTTCGTCGTGGGGTTGGCATCCAGGGCGGCCACGATCTGCGGGAGATGCAGCAGATGGGCAGCTGAGGCAGTGTAGGTGGGGTGCACCCACCAGACCAGCTCCCCCCGCCAGCCTCATTGAGCCCAATTCCAGCCGGACCCCCGATGGGGAGAGCCCACCCTGCCCCACAGCCCCTGCACACACGCCCTGAGCTGAGTCCCTAGGGAGAGCACAGCCAAAAACCACTGTAGGGATAAAGCTGATGGGGCTGAGCCAGCCTGCAGTGTCGGGGTGCAGGGGGTCAGGACCCAGCCAGGGCTGCTGCCTCAGCTGGGAACAGCAGGTAACAAGTTATTTTGGGTGCAGACTGTGCTCTGCCCTCCTGAAAGCCTCTGTGGGTCTACACATCGGGCAGCCCTGCTTCAGCTACATGCTGATTATATCAGCCAGGACTAGCTGGCCATCTTTTCCAAGTAGTTGTGAGCCAAGGATAAAAGAGCAGGTGCATCACTGTGCATCTATTACATATGTGGGGAGGAATTATGTAAAATATGCTAATCCCAGTTCCGTGGGTCTGGGTGAAGGCATTGGCCCGCTTGATTACAACATACCACTTGTTATTCCCTCCACGGCTACGCTGGTGCCCGAGTGCAGCTGAACCCACTCACCTGGGAGCGATATCTCTTGGCGTATTTGTATATCTCAGCCATGGCAACGTTGGTGTTGAATTCGTTACGGTATTTCTATATAGAGACAGAATGAAGAGGGAAGGAATATTATCAGGATGCAGCAAGCAAGTTCAAGCCCAATCATCAGGCATTAACTAGATTAAAAGAAGGTCTTCGCCTGGGTATTTTTGTTACAGCCGAATTGATGCAAACAGACATCTGACTCATTCCTTTAAGGAAGGTGCATGTGCTTACATCAGAAAAGGTCTCAGCCTTTTCACAGCCAGCCTTAAATGCCCCTGCTGATAGCCCAGTTTACCCCTCCACGCTCAAAGCCATTTCAAAGGATGGGGCAGCGCAAGAGCTGGGCAGAGGAGCGCCGGCAGGAGCAACCTGCTCAGTGGCTGAAACTAAAACGCTGTGAGGAGATGGCTCGAGGAAGCTGTGGCGCATGGCTGGCAGGACTCAGATGTGGAGCGTGGCTGCCAGCTCCCGTAGCTGGTACCCGGGCTGATGCCCCGCACCCGGGCCAGCTGCCAGGGCCAGCTGCCAGCGGGCCGCCTGGACTCGGGGCTGGCCCTGGCAATGGGTGCCTAGGGCCAGCTGGCCACGGGGCTGCGGGACTGCAGAGATCCCTTTCCAAACTTCCTGGCTCTTTGGCAATGGATTTTGCTCTCAGCTCCCAGTGGTGCCAAAGCTAGTTAGGTTCAAGATAACTCGTGGGTGTTTACTGCAGCTCCGTCAGTAATTGAAGATGCTTGGAATTAGGTCAGATGTAGTTTGTGTGAAGTTTGAGGCAAGATATCCTTTCTTGTTTGCTCCTTCCTGCATCTAAGCAGCGGCCAACTGCAGCCTATCTGCATCCCTGCTGCTCCCAGGCTCAAAGCAGAGCAGGCTTAGTGCTCCTCGCTCCAGCAAGACACTGAGCCTGCAGACCCGACCCCATCCCCAGCACCAGCCGAGACCCCCTTCTGGCAGCCCAGCACCCCTTACCCGCGACTCCTCTGCGAGGTGGGCGTTCATCTCCTGCTCGCTGAGTGGGGGCATGTCGTGGATTTGCTTGTAGTATCGCTGCACTATCTTCCTGTACTCGGGGATCTCCTTGGCATACAGTAGTTTATTGGTTGGGGAGTCCTAGAGCGAGGGCGAGATACCAAAAATCAGGCAACATATTGTTCCTGGCTGAAAACGTTTTATTCTGTTTGTCTGACCACAGTGCTGACCTTCCAACACGGGCTTCAGCGACAGCTGGGGGCAGGAACCAGCTATGTCTCTGGTCCTGGCTGTACACAGACAGGAACGCGGTGGGATGGCATGGAGGCACAAACCAGCTAAAGACAGCGGTGCTTGCTCAGACACACCAAGGTGCTGTGGACCGGTACCACCCACCTGCGGAGCCGCAGCACCGAACCTCAGCCCTTCTTCCAGCACGAGCTACACGCTCGTTAGCTACACCAGCAGTGAAGGTGGGCTGTGTGAGCGTGGTTTAATCTGCAGCAGGGGCAGGCGAGGCGGCTGGCTGCCAGGTGGTGCTCTGCAGCTCTGCGTCGGATAAAACACTTGTGCTCCGTGCAAACCCGTAACAAGGGAAGGGCTTCCGCAGGCATTCACCCCGGTCTCCTGAGCAGCCAGCTCGATTTAAACTGAAGAACAAAGTGCTCTTTACAAGCTGAACTTTGTCAGCTGTAATGTTCCTCTTGGATTTTTCATGTAGCTTTGATTTATTTTGCACTGACTAACCCAGCCTGCCTGGCCTATATTGAGTGCATGTAAAGTAATTAACAGAAAATACTGAGTTCTCTTGATTAATATCAGCCTTGACAAAGCAGTCGTAACCTTCCAGCCACACACACAGGTTGTAGCAGTGAAGGCATAGCCCTCCTGCACTCCTCTCAAACACAGGCATGAAGGATCCTAGCCTCAAGGCACTCCTGCCCCGCTGACATCATTACCCTGGGGATGAACTTGGCCGCCTGGCCCAGCGCTGCATCCCAAAGGGACACAGCCCCACGCTCGGGGAGGAGGCGGGGAGCGAGATCAGCGTGTCCCAGCGATGGAGTGTGGGACTGCTCCGAGGCTCTGGCAGGTGGAGAGGGGAGGGAGGCTCTTCAGAGGAGCCTGGCGGGGCTGGAGCTGTGGAGGCAGCTTCCTCAGCTGTCTCGGGCAGTAAATACGGAAGCCCCGGGTAGCTGCAATCTGCTGCTGCAATATGTAGCATGGCTAATGCTGCAGGGGAAATGGGAAATGGGCACCAGGCTGTGGCACCAAATCCCACAGCAGTTTATTTTCAAACCCAGTGACAAGGCATTGCAGGAATATAGCCAAGTTACAGAGCCTGCTCACAACATTTATTTTTTTTCCCCTTGGAAACACAAAAGAAACCCATGCTGCCTTTTTTTTTTTTTTTGAGTTACTTTTTAATTTGTGTCTTATTTGTCTGTATTATGAAGAGACGGGTACTGGTTTATTAACTGCTTGCATGCTGGAGATGTAAGGAATGCAAGTCTGCTCTCACATTTGCAGTATCAAGAGCAAAACGCTGAAAAGCGGGGAAGAACCCAGCCTGGCAAACATTTAGCGATATACTGCATGTAGATGCAGGCTGGTTTTTATGCTGAGGATTTATTCTTCCCACATTACTCAACAATTCCTTCACTCATGCTATTGTATTCCTGGAAAACGTTTCCATCTGCTGTCTGACTCCAGCTGACCCCTCTTCCCCTCATCTGCAGCTTGACAAGGACAAATTGTAGGTGTTTCGTAACACGTGAAAAAAAAGCCCCAAACCCAAATAAACAAAAAATCAAGCGCTCATTAGATCTTCCTCCAGCATTAACCTCTCCCAGTGAAGGCTTCCTGCTGCCTTGGTCTGGGGGATGCTCTGAGCAGCACCCACCTCCTGCCCCCTCTCCATAGGGTCCCCTCTGCGTCACACATGCGCTGCCACCAGCCCCTGGGGGGGAGGCAGAGGAGGACGAGCTACAGCATTTCTTAATAAAACTTATTTATGTCAGGAAGTTTCAAATGTCAACACCGCATTCAGCCAAGGCAGTGGGAGAGCAGAAAATGTGTGGGCTGGACATCTCGCTGCCTGCCAGCCCCGCAGGATGGTGCGCGGGAGAGGAGACGTGGCCCTGGCCACCGCGCGTGGGCTCGGAGCGGGCTCAGCTCCCATGGCCGGTGTGCCAAGCCTGCCAGGCTCTGACTGCGTGCCAGAGGTGTCCAGTGTGTGATCACAGAAACAGCAAACGGTTTGGGTTGGAAGACACTTAAAAGCTACATCTCCTCTATGCCCCTGCAGGGAGCAGGGCCATCTGCAACCAGAGCAGGGTGCTCAGAGCCCCAGCCAACCTCCCCTGCAATGGTGC
>JANIJG010013419.1:20597-56675 GCA_024611175.1 Megaceryle torquata | reverse complement strand
TCAACCTTCACTGCTTCAACCAGACCCTCCTTGTTGGTGAGGATAAGATCCAGCACTGCTCCCCTCCTAGTTGGCTCATCCACCATTTGCATCAGGAAGTTACCATCAATGCACTGGAGCAACCTCCTGGACTGTGGCTGGCTGGCTGAATAGCCTTTCCAGCAAATATCTGGATAGTTAAAATCCCCCACGAGAACCAGGTTCTGTGATTGTGAGGCTGCTATCAGCTGCCCGTAGAAGACCTCGTCAACTCCCTGATCCTGATCAGGTGGCCTGTAACAGACACCCACAACTGTATCAAAATACAGAAACAGATCACTTCCACAGGTTTCAGAATAGGTAACAGGGTTTGCTACTATATGGGTAGCTGGAAGTGGGCCCAGGGTGCAGCTGGAAAGAGTAGGCAGAGTTGGAGAAAGGAAAGGATAGAGATAAGAGCTCTCTGCCTGGGTATGAACACTCCATATTGTGGACCCTCCCAGGAGAGCAAACATTCATCTTCTGAAACCATAAACCTAAGGCCAGACTTCAAGCTCTAAGGTTGAACAAGTCAACATTAAACCTCTATGACTTCTACTAGTAAAATAGTGCTAAGAGTTAATCACCTCATAGGCAACGCCAGTGCATTCCCTGGAAGAAATGAATATGAGAAGAATTACTCTAGAAAGAAGAATTGTTGTGGATTTGTGTAGAGAATGTCACAAATGGCATAAGTTAGCAAACTAGATGTGTTCAAAAGAGGAATGCTGAGTTAAACTACAGCTGTCCAGGGATAAGGAGCTACTAACAGAAAAGATGTCAGAAGTGTGCCGTGCAGCCTGTTCCCCTTTGAGACTCCAGATAACAGAAGCAGCAGCTACAGTCTGCGATCATAGCTGAGCTCTCTCCACCAGAAGTTCTATGTCCTTGGACCACTGCCACTGGAAATTCATCTTTGTTAAGTCTGCATGACTGGACAGGGTGACTGCAGAAAAGAAAGCTGGAGTGATTCATCATGCCTATTTCTTAATCTGTAAAAATATGCTTTTTAGATTAAACAGACTTTGCATTAATAAAATAATTTTAAAAACCCAAAGTGATGAAGAAGCTTTATGTATGACATACATCTCACCAGGCTGAGCACCGTGGCTGAACCCGTAACAATAAACTCAAATTATATTTAGTCCATGCTTCTCAACTCCTAGACTTTGTCTCCTGCCCACTAGTCTTCATGCTAAACATAAACCATCTGGCAGTCATCAGAATCTGAGCTGCCTCCCTCCTAGGCTTCTTGCCCTAGATGGTGAGGCAACCTCCATCTCAGGTCTGAATTCCAAATAAGACAGCAGTCTTCAGCTAGTAGACACCTCCACTGGGCTTATATTTCAATACGGAGAACTCTACAAACCAAAATGGCAATTAAAGTGCTTCCAGCACTAGGCAAAGATGGAAAGTGGGCAGAAGATTCAGGCATGTAAATTCTCTTTTGGCAGACAAAAACATGCCTTACTGATAACAGTTCATTTTTTGTGCCATTTCATTTTGTGTCATTTTCATGGTGCCATTTTTTCATGGCACAATGATAATAGGTGCCATTGTGTTTAACCACACTATAAAAGCAATGAACTAGGTGCTTCATGTTAAACAGTTTGTTTCTCTAAGCACAAGTGCAGCTTTATGCATGCATTTAATTTCCATTTGTTTAACTGTGATTATTTAGTAGGACTTCAACCCTTTAAAAGGTTAAAGAGCACACTACTGAATCACAGCCTTGAGCTGAAAGCCAGGTGTAGGACTCACTTTAGAAACATTTGTGATACCAGTGTCTTCCATCCCATTTGTGCATAACAGACAACCAACAGGCAGTCCTTCCTGCAGATTCAAAGCAAGTAATGATTTTCTGTCAAGGAAGTCCCACACAAGGGCTTGAGTTTACTTAGCAGACTGCAATAAAAAGGACCACACAATGTCAGCTTACTCTATTCCCATCTCAAGTCATCCTCTTAATGTGGTGTTACGATGCACATTATTGAGCACACATAACAAAAGAAAAACAGTGTTCCTCCTAGTGCTCAGATAATGGGCTTCCTGTGCTTCAGTTCACATGGCATATATTTGATCCACTTCAAAGAAACTGACAGTTTTATTGTGGGCCCATCATCACATTCAGTGGGGTCTGAGCGCAGACACCCATGGGGTTTGCATTAGGTTTATTTGACAACCTCTCCAGAATTCATTTTTTATTTCAATGCAACCATATTCCTTATGGGTTCCCAGAACAAAAGCAGAGCATTGGCATTGCTATAGCAAAATCAAATTATTCCTGAACAAACTTTGTGATTATTGTGGGTTCATGCTCATTGATTAATGTGAAAATAATCGCTACTATACCAAGCACATTAGAAAACATCAAAAGACTTACCTCAGGTTAGAAACTAGGAGCTTTTCAGTTTTCCTATTATTGCTTTTTAAAAATTTCTTCTTAAAGAGATCTTAAGAAATACCAATACAAGTATTCTTGCCAGTACATTCAACAGTAGGTTTTCAATAGTAATCACATTTTAAAACAATTCAGCAATTAAAATATTACTGGTATTAAAAATCTGTCCAACATACTGAGCTAATTTCATAACTTTATAGTATTGTGAGAACATTAATGATTGGTTTTGGATTATAACTGAGATCTATATGTATTATGAGCAGAAGAAAACCAATTTGTTGTAATCACAGTTAGTGCATTTTTGTGAACATTAGTCACATATTCTGAGAACCACGGTATTTTATTGCAGATCACATACCACTGTGAGATATTATTGCTTTTAATTTATCCAATATATACAGACATCAGCATTTTCTCTATGTAGTGGAGCAGCAGACTGCACTGAAAAAAAAAGTTTAAACACCCTGTCTCAGTGTTACTAATAGAACACCTTTTACAGTCCTCCAGGAGATAAACAGACATTTAATTAAATGCCTAGAAAAAGAGCTGTAGTAAATCACATTTATTGAAGCACTTTTCACCTTATTCATAAGCTAGCTACTTCAGCAGATACAGGGCAGGTTCTACTTACAAAGGGTGTTCCAGTGTCTTAGTGCAGTTATTCTAGTCGTGCAGCTAATACAGACGCTGTGGCGCCTTTTCACAGCACCGTGGACAAACCCATGCATAAAATTAAGACAGATTCCCTTCTCTTCCCGCCTCCTACCATGCACCACAGAGGAAGCAAAACTTTATCTTGAAGTCATACTTCAACCAGTTAGGAAGGAGGCCTTCCCATTAGTTCAGAGTAAAAGAATAAATACCCCCTTTTGGATTTGGTGTCAGGATTTCGCTTTCCTGAATCTTCTTCAGAACGCTGAATAAACTACCAGGGAGAGGAGAATGATGAGCTACCTCTTCCCCGCCTCTCGTTTTCAATCTCCATCGTTCCTCTTTTCACCTTGTCATCTAACTCTCACTAGGTTCAAACTAAGGTGCTGTGGTGCATCCCTGCACCTGTTTAGCAGCAGGAGTGTCTGTTGCATGCGTGAGCTCGCTAGGTACAGCTCTTCTGGAGTTCTTTCAACTGCGTGTATGGAGTACACTGGTGAATTATTAGTAATAATGTTTGCCTTTAAGTTATTTGTAGCAATAGTGGAGTGGTTAATACTATTTGGTTTAATTCAATTGATGTTATTTCTTTGAATTCATAATCTTGGCTTTACAGTTTCCGAGTTTAGTTGCATCCTTACTTTTTATTACACTTAGTTAAAACCAAGTTATTAATCTCGAGATGGTGTAAATTTAACCGTCAGCAGCCCAGGAGGCTGTCACTGCGCCACGCTCCGCAGGGTCCCGTCTCCTCCCGCCGGCGGGGGCCCCGAGAACACCGCGCCGGGGCTGCGGCTGCTGCATAGCCCCCGGCAGGGGCCGGAACCGAGACCGGGACCGGGACCGGGACGGGAGCCCCGCTGCCGGGGACGGGTTGAGTTGATGGTCGGTGCTGCAGATACGCCGAGGCGGGGGTGAAAGGCAGGGGTAAGGCAGCGGGACAGGGGACCACGGGCGGCAGCGGCACTGCTGACGGTGCTGGCTCGGGATTACCGTCCAGCGCCGGCGGGCCCCGCTGTCGCTGAGCCCGCTCCCTGGCCGCCCGCGGGCAAAGGGCGGAGCGAGCCGGGGCCTGGGCTGGCTCTGCCGCTGCCACCGCCGCCGGCCGCGCAGGGGGCCTGCCCCAGACATGTCTCCCAACTACATGCGGAGTTTCTCGGAGGGCTGTGTGAGTACGCGGGGGAGGACGCGGGGCAGGCGCCGGGAGCGAGGGGACTGGCCCCAAACCGCGAGGGAACAGCGCTGTGTCCCCATCCCCTGAGCACCCAGCAGCGCTGCTGGATGTCTGTCTTCACCAGTCCTCTCCTCAGCAGGGATCCCCGGGCGGGACGCGACTCCCACAAAAAGAAGCCTGCCTGGGTGTTAGAAATGCCTTTTTTGGGAAGCTGAAATTTAATTTGCAAGAATAAGTATCGTTAGGCTTGATGATGGCACAGCCGTCCTTGTTTTTGCATCACCTGACATTGTGTAAATCGATACAACAGCAAAACGAATGGACTTGTCGGTCGAAGCGTTTAGCTCTGTCTGGCGCATTCGGCAACAGCAGAATACAGATAAAGGCAGTGAAACAAATTAACTGATAAGTGCAAGAGAAATGGATGTTTATATAAAATTAGTAGC
The DNA here is from genome assembly GCA_024611175.1 of Megaceryle torquata. Lineage (NCBI taxonomy): Eukaryota > Metazoa > Chordata > Aves > Coraciiformes > Cerylidae > Megaceryle > Megaceryle torquata. Next base: position 51,985 of record JANIJG010013419.1, on the reverse strand, counting down.
AATAATAAAGTGTCTAAACCATTATTTTGTTAGAAAGCTACTGTGGCCTTAATAGGCAAACTCTCCCTTTGTGAAACGTGTAAAATAAATATTTTGGATAATTTTAAAAAAGCCTTAAGTAGGCCTCCAACAATAATGCTGTTCGTTTTTGTTTTCATGTCCAATAACCCTGTGATTTGCAGCTCAGGCCACCAACGGTAATTGGCCAATTCCACACACTTTTCTTTGGCTCGGTCCGCATGTTTTTCCTTGGCGTTTTGGGCTTTGCTGTTTATGGAAATGAGGCCTTGCATTTCAGCTGTGACCCAGACAAGAGAGAGGTTAATCTTTTCTGTTACAACCAATTCAGGCCTATAACTCCTCAGGTAATTCTCTTTCTCTTTTTTTAGAAGTTCACTGTAAGAAAATAAACTGCAAAATTAAAACATAATTGTTCCATATAAGAAGTAGTAAGTGATTGAGCAAATTATCACTTCACTTCTTCATTAATATTTTCCTTTTAATAACTTTTCACCTGTGACTAAGTATGGAGCTGTACTTCCTATCCTTCATAAAGCCAATCCACACATTTCAGAAACCAACTGAACTTTTCAAATTAAAACATAACAGTGATTTTTACCTTTATTATCATCTAAATGTTTATACACTGGATATATATTAAAAACAGACTTGCAAAGGGTCCCAATATGTGTGCTTTTTAGCAATCCAAACACAGTTGTAAGTGATCTGACAACTATGTTTCTGCTGCATTTTAGGTGTTCTGGGCATTACAGCTGGTGATTGTACTGGTACCTGGAGCATTTTTTCACCTTTATGCTGCATGTAAGAGCATCAAACAGGAAGATATCATCAAAAAGTCATTCTATGCTGGTTTTTATATGTTCTCTGTTTTCTTAAGGATTATCCTTGAAGCTGTGGCTTTTTGGCTTCAGATTCAGCTCTTTGGTTTCAAAGTGAATGCAATCTACATGTGCGATGTGGGAGCACTTGAAAAAAAGTTTAACATTACCCGGTGCATGGTGCCAGAACACTTAGAAAAGACAATTTTTCTTATAGCAATGTACACCTTTACTGTGATTACAGTGGTCTTGTGCATTGCTGAAATTTTTGAGATCTCATGTAGAAGGCTTGGTATCTTAAAAAGCCTGTGATGTCAATCACTCCTAGTCAGTTACCACCCTGTCCACCTGCAGTTTTATAACAGTGTTTTCAAGCTATGACAGAAAACATCTCCTGTCCTCTATGCAGTGTTGCAAAAGAGAACTACGCTCATGCTTACCACTGCAGAGGAGTCAGCTGACACTTACTCCTCATCTAAAAACTATCGAATGATATGAATAATCTTTGTCTCCATGTCAACATCAGTGGCAGTATGATTTACAAAAGTAACACGTCTTCATGACCTGCCATATACAATAATTTTGCCTCCAGAGGAGTGTCTGCATGTGAGGAGGAGGTTATTTATAAGCCTGTTTTTATTCACAGCTTTTCTGAACACATGCAATTGAAGCTCTTAATGTTACTGATCTTCTAGGAAAAAATATTCAAAATTTCTTACATGTTCTTATGGCTTGAGAATTAAACAGTAATAGTGGATAACCTCTGGGTACCAGAAAGCATTCATTTTCCCAAGCAGTGCCACCTTCATCTCAGGAGCTGAGCCTCCTGGTTAAGCTGTGGTGACAACATATCCATCCACATCAGCTTATTTTGCAGCAGTCCAGCTAGCGTCATCTGCTAGCTGAATCTCCTTTCAAAAGTGAAAGACTAGCACAGTGTTCTTTGTGCTGACTGGAATGCCTTACCCTCATTATGTTTTGGCTTACAACGTAGAAGATTTTTACCAATTTTGTATAATTTTGGAGGAGTAAAAGGGCTTTATAACTTAGTTTTGCATAAGAGGCTTAAAATTGGCAAAAGAAAAATCTCAGCAAAAAGCCTTTTCTGGGTCAACTTACACCTTGATTTCGGTGACTTTTGCTTGTGTGTGACTGCAGAATTGAGCCCACAGAATTTTTTGCTGTGTGTGTCACATCTAACTTCTTATTGCTCTGCATTGTTATTGCTAGAATAACAATGAAAAAGAAGTCTGCATAGTAAAATTCTTCCATGCAATAAGTTTATTTGGATAAGTTAGACCTTGAGTTTTTTACAGGTATCAGATGTTTTCATGTGTGACAGTTTCTTCTTAAGGACTAATAGATACCTTAAACTTAGAAGTGATTGCATTCCTTGTGCTGAAGTGAGGCAATGGAAGAAAAATAGATTTCAGAAGAGGAAAGAAAGGAGGAGATAATTTCCTGTACACACAAATAGCAATCATAAAATATATATATATATATTCTATGTGTTTTTCAAATTTCTAAGGAAAAAAAAGTAAAATAGGTTTCTTCCCCTTTCTCTTAAATAATTTTCTATGGCTACTAAATTGAACAATTTCTGTTCTGAATCCAAGTGAAATGAGACTCAGAGTCATCACTACTTAACAGTGATCCAGGAACTGGCAAGGTCAAAAGGACTCTGTCACGATTTTTGGACACAGTTTGAGGCCTTAACAGCGAAGGGGAGAACATCTTTGCTTCTTGAAATTAATTTAATTTATGTGAAAAACCAATCAGATTACAAGCATAAAAAGTTGGGATCCTGATAAGAGCATTTCATTCCTTTCAGTAATATTGGGGAAATTCTGGAAAAAGTACTATAAAATTTTTTAGCACCGTTAGTTAAGCAGTTTCAAACAAGATTGGCTTATAAGAGCCTTGTAATCCTCACCCACAAAAACAGTCATCATTATATAAATAGAATTGCTTGACTTCAGTGATTTGATTGATTCTGGGCCATTTGAATCAAAGTGGGTCACAACTAGACGTGGTTTTTTTAATATGCTGATCGAGAACAAAATTATAAATTTCAGTACATTTACTATATCAAAGAAATAATGTTCTCTAATTTTTTTCCCTATGGAAATAAGTTATATGTTGTCTTAAACGTATCAGATTTGCACAATTAAACTAGTTATTTGGTATTTGCAAGCAATATACAAGTGGAATAAGAATCACTGTGCTGTCTTTTTGTTTGGGTAATATGACATGTGTTTTGGTCAGTACATCTTTAATTTTTTGTTGTAAACATCAATATCCATCTGGAATTATTCTTTGCAATTTAAACTCTTAATCTCAGGTATAAAAAAAGGGGGGGGGTAATTTATAAATAAAATACAATATATTACTACTAAAAAGAATTTACTTTCATGTGCTAGGTGCAGTCATGAGTAACTGTACTTAAATCACACTTAACTAGATGTTTGAATAATAATAAAATAACTTGATCACAATCTTGTTAGTATTTTCCCTGGTGCTTAATATTTGCACTGGTTGCTGTTCTTCTGTAGATTTCAAAACACTTCAGAATGTCAGAAATGCCAAAACCCCCAGCCCCTCAGGTGCCTTCCTTGTTACCATCAAGAGCTTTTCAGAGCCAGGACTGGAACAGGGCTGCCCGAGGAGGCTCTAGTAGCTGGATTACCCACCACCATGCTGTTTCACTTGGTGGTCAAAATCTGGAACATATTCACAGAATCACAGAATTTCCAAGGTTGCATTAAGACCTCTAAGATTATCAAGTCCAATCATTAACCTAACACTGACAAGTCCCTAAGCACTATGTGTACAGTTAAAACATGTTCTTCTTCCAAATGAGATACAAATATTTTCTGCACTTCCTATGAAATTAAAATTATCAAATTCCTCATCTTCAGTTTTTCATTTAAAAACAAAATGTGCATTAATGCCTTTTAGCACAAATGCTTCTCTGTAACTGATTCCATCATTAGTTTCTGGAACACATTGATGGAGATGTATGTCCATGTAAAGAAACCATTTCCTGATGGTTGTCAACCCTTCACTTTCCTATATCTGCCACTTGCTTTTTTCTCATTGCATTCTCAAGTGGATCTCAGTTTTTCTTTCTCCTAGTCTTCCAAACTCCCACCACTTTTAGCCTTATTTACATAGTTTTCTATCAGCTTCCTTCCACCCTTACTCCCTCTGAGATTTGAACAAGCCTGCATGTGTTTCTTGGTGTTGCACTGCTTTTAGCTCAAATGCTTAACAAATATTTGAAATGATCCTGAAGGCTTTTTTTTTTTTTTTTTTGGCTATTACAAAAGGAATTATTTAACACACTTGGGGATTATTTGATTTGATTGTATTTCTTTACACAGCAAACAAAGTCCTGTCTCCGAGAACACAGTAGGAAGTATTTTTGTTGCTTACATCAGGATCACATTACAAGTGATTCTTTGACTTTTTCATTGTTTTCCTCCATACCCTAGCTGCCTCATTTTCCCAGACAGCACTCAAAGCAATCCCCAGCTCAGGCGTTTGCAGTCAGTTTTGTCTCTAGCCAGACATCAGGCCCATTTCAGTTCTCACTGAAGAAAGAGCTGTAATTGTTCCCTCCATCATCTTCAATGAAACAAGCTAAATACACCCAGTCAGTAAACAGATTACCTTTACATCAAAGGTATAGTTGCTCTGAGACAGCCAACATTTAGTACACCACCACAATATCCCAGTTCTGTAACTACTCGTTCTGTTAATTTCTTGTCTTCCTTTCTTCTGTTTAGCCATTATTTCCCTGCTATTCTCTTTTCAGCCTGCTCCCATGGTAGCAAGGAGATGCCACAGCCATTTCTTCACCATGCCTCCCTCCAACACACATCTTTCATTATGCTCTGGAGCACTGACATTCTCTTGCCTTGCAGACAGCCATTTTGAGACCAAGAAGAAGTCTGGCAACAGGGCTATTTAAAAGAAATTAAATTTAAAAAAACCAAACCCACTTGACTACCCTGTCAGAATAAAGTGACAGACACTAAAATAATTACATTGCAATTTGTGAGATCCATTTGAAACTGTTTTGCTTCAACAGTTCCCATTTCTTTTGCTGTTCTTATCGCTTCTCAGCAAAAAGAGGAATCCTTGGAGGTTCCTCTGACCAAAAGTTATCTGGGAAGTGGTGATCCTGCAAGATGTACTTCAGGCCACAGGGCTTGCTGACAGCTGCTAGAAAGCAGCCCAGTCCGGTGAAGTGCTACTAGCACAAAGCTGCTCCTGTGAGAAGCGGGATGCAGCACCAACAGCCCAGAAGTGCAGTGCTGTGCTGTGCTGCACTTCAGGGCTTCCCGGACCTTTGGAGAGCCTCGGGGCAGCCCTAGGAGGTTTTTCAACCTGAAAAGGGAGTTTTCTTGCAACTCTCCCTACCGAGGGAAGGTCTACACGGCTCTTTGGGCTGAGGTGCCAAAGGAACGGACAGAGAAGGGCCAGGGAGGATGTAGCCACTCGGCCCTAGAGAGCTGGGGTGAGGCCACCATTCCCCTGGCTGGGCCAGAAGAAGCTCCCACCACGCCGAGGTCTCCAGGCCCCTCCACGTGGCAGCTGTGGGAGGCGCTTCAAGCACTACGGAGCGCCGCAGGACAAGCAGGAATCTGTACGGCTCCGCGGAGGATAACTCAGTGCTGTCCGGCTGCGACAAGCCCAGGCCCAAGACGGCCGTCCCGTCTCCCTCCCTATCAGCAAGGGGCGCTCTTCTTAGGCGCACCGCCATCGGCAGCAGCTCGCCCATCGCGCATGCGCCCTGGCGTCCCGCGCCGGAAGAGGAAGCGCCCGGCGTCAGGATCGATCGGGAGCTAGAGACGTTGTCGGCCGCCCGTTGTTGTCGGCCGCCCGTTGTTGTCGGCCGCTGCCCGTCGCCGCCCGCGTGATGGCAGCCGCGGCGCTTCCCCAGCTGCCGCCGCAGTTCAAGAGCATCCAGCACCATCTGCGAACCGCGCAGGAGCTGGACAAGCGCGAGCCGGTGGTGGCGTACTACTGTGAGTGAGGCGGCCGCCGCCCGACCCGGCCCGTCGCGTCCCGCCCCACCCCATCCCGCCCCGTCCTGCCGCCGTTCTCCGCGGCTGATGCCGCCACCATCCCCCAGCCGCCAGTCGCTGCACCGGCTGGAGCGCGCCCCCCTCTCTGGCCGCGTGGCTGCTTGGGCTGCGCGGAGTGCTCGTCGGCTGTGCGGAGAAGCGGGGGCGGGAGGGGAAGGCCGCCCCACCTCTCGGGGCGGTACGGGGTGTTTACAGTCTTTTCAGCCGCTTCCTCTGCAAGCCTCGACCCGTCTTTCATGTGCTCTATTTTTGCACAGTTAAGCCTCTTTGCAGTCGTAGTTGAGGTGTCAGCAGCATAAATACATTTCTGTACCCCCATGTATAAAGTCAGGTCTTCTGTCTTGTGTTGGGATAGTTCCAAAGTATAGCAAGTATAGCAAAAACCTAACATTCTAGAGTCTTTTCAGAGTTTTTCACTTGATGAAAATATCTCCTTCCTGTCCTGTATCCGAATAAGCAATTTGGGCTGGAGTGTTTCACTTTTTTAATAGCATTCATTGTATTTTCTGTGAGACTTTGACACTTCTTCAGGGTTCTTTAAGGGAGAGATTGGGTGGTTTCATTGAAAAGAACACAGCAAAATCTTACCGTTAATCTTTCAAATTACTATGTAAATTTTTCAAACTGATTTATGGATTTTAAGTTAATGGTCGTCAGAGTTGCCTTGCTAAAAGGCTTGCCACAGTTAATCAAGAAATGCAAGTCTGTTGATAGTAGTCTTAAATTCCTGTCACAGTTAATCACCACACATGGGAAATTTCTAAGACTAGCAGGTCACCAAAAATGTATCTTTATGTCTGTACTTTTTTTCTTTTTAATTGAGATGTGAGGAGGTCAGTTTGGGGGTACGCTTGGCAATAGCGTGTCTTCAAAAAGTGTTATATGAAAAACAGAGGTCGAACTTGTAGTTTAAGTGGAAGGTAATGTTAAGTGTAGAAGGATGAACTCGTGAAATCCAGGCTTCAGATAGCTCTGAAAAAACGGTCAGCTCAGTGTCAGAAGAGTATTTTTAATTTTTTCTGTATTAGTAGGAATACTTTGATAATGTGGAAAAGTGCCACCAGAGAAGTGACGTAGCAACGTATTAGAACACTGAATGTTCTCAACAGTACTTATTTACCACAAAAACACAGGATAAATTATACTTTTATGTGACAGGAAGAACCAGCTAGGTCTAGTTGCACCATTCTTTGGGGTTTGTTGGTGTTGTGTTGTTTTGTTTTGTTTGTTTGTGGTGATTTGGGGCTTTGTTTGCTTTTGTTGTTGGTTTGGTTTGGGTTTTTTTTGTGTGTGTGTGTGTGTTTTTTGTGTTTGTTTTTATTTATTTATTTGGGTTTTGTGTTACACCATTAGACTAGCATTTAGCTGTAGGTAACAAAATACAATTTGGTATTTTAAAACAAATGTTCTGGAGACTGATCTTTATTTTCCTTAATCTCTTTTCATTCTAAAACAATATAAGTCATAGTATACAGGAAAAAAAAAAAGTGTTGAATAATTAACATTTTCTCTGAAGTGCTTTTCATCGTTTATCCTGACTAAAAATTTACATATCTTTTTCCTTTGAGTACTTAAGCACATCTGATTCATTACTGAGTATAGTGAAGATTATATTCTAGAGATACCTTTCTCATTACATAAAGTAAAAACCAGTAACACCTCTTTTTTCAAAACTGGTCTTGCTTGTATCCTTTGTTCTTTTAAATGCACAAAGGAGAAGGAATTAATTTTTACCAGTGTTGCACTGATGACACAGTTCCTCCCATGGTGGATGAATCTGTTGGGATTGACTAAAATACAGAATTCTGGTTTCACTGGATTTTGTTTGGTTTGGTTGGTTTTTTTGTGTGTGTGGGCTTGTTTTGTTTTGTGGTTTTGTTTTGGTGGGATTTGTTCGTGGGGTTTTTTATTTATTCAATTATTTATTTATTTCTGGCTTTGAAGCAAAAATAACATTTATGAGCCATTACTTTTGATCATTTTGGGTTCGGAACAATTATGTGGCATCCTAAAGTATTAATTATTAATATTGCTACTGCCAAAAAAATGTGTACTGTATATATTTCTAGCATGCTATGAATAATAAAAGCTTTCTTAAAATGGTAGGGTTTTTTAAGTCTAAGTCTGGGAATACAAAAAATTTTCAGAATACTTTTCAGGTAATGCTTTGAAAGCAATGCAGATTTTATGTGTCGTTTAAAGCAACATTTCTTATTAGATGCTTCACTGAAGAAAAGTAAACATGTTTTTGTTGAGCCTTTGAAATGCGTTTCAGAGGACCTCTATAGATTTGCTATAATGTATTGTGTGAAAGAACAGTGTGGGGAAAGCTTGGTGTGTGCTGGAACATGCAGTATGCTCTGTGCTCGTGCTTATCTGCCAGCCTTGCTTGCAGGCACAGGCCTGGTACCGCATGTGTAGTGGGACCAAGAGGGTGGTGTGGCCCCAGCAGCCAGCTGAGGGGACCCTGCGATGAAAGGTCATATGATAGGACAGTGCTGCTTGTGCCATCATAAGGCTGCTTGCACAGTCACTGCTAGAGGGGGCACATCTGAATTTGGGTGATATGGATGTAGTATCTGACCATAGAAAACACTAAGGTGTTTTATAGCTTTGGAATGTTGCCAGAAGTGGTTCATCCCTAGGAAAAAAAGCTTTGGTCTTAATATAAATGTTTCCATGGCACAGTGGTTTGCAGTATGGACATATGGTTGCTAAGTTTTGATTTATGTGCATTTTAGTTCAATTCCACTTGTATATTTCTGATAATAAAAGATGTGACACAAACTAGTTTGAGTATCAGAAGCAGGTGAACTCCAGTAAGATGTTTTTGCAAACGAAAATATTACTTTTATAGCTTAGCAATAAAATTATCAGGAGTTACTGCACATGTCATTATTTTTGTCTTTCATTAGCACCCACTGGTACTAGTGTTGTGCTCTCAAAGCTGGGAGCTTGAACAGCAGTTACACATTTTGTTTGCATACACTGTTGTAGTGGGGTTTTTTTCTCACATATTTTTGGGTGTAGTTCATTTGAAGCATTATATTAACATAAAGCAGCACTGCCACCTAAAGAAGATACTGTAGTCCTTCTCTGGCATCTCATTCCCAAACCTGATGTGCTTCAGAAGCCAACGTTGATGTAATTGTGTGATGAAAATCAACAATAAGCTATTTTTCAGCCAGGCCCCTTCACTTAAGCAGCTATGTTCCACACAGAGACAAGGAATAAGACACAATGGCCTGGGGAGCAGACAGGACTCCTACTTTTTTGATATTGCTGGCATATGTTGATTTAAAGAAGCTGTAATTTGATTTAATATTAGTCTCTATTTTATGCAATACAGACAGCAGGGATGATTTGTATTTTTCAATTGCCACATAATGTTCCACATGAAAACTAAAATGTTGAAGAGCAACATTGATACTCTTGTGCACTATAACACATTACAGATGCTTTTTGTTGTGGTACTTGCTACTTTGTGGTAGTCCTGTGTATTCCTTAGAAAGCCTTCAGGCTTAACTCCATTTTTAGGTATTCAAAGCAGTATATGATCAGTAGCTTTGTATGTTGTTTATAAACTGTTACTCTATTTAACCCTAGCCATTATTAGTAGATGGACATAATTAATTGAAGCAAAAAACCACCATATTTACTTCCTGACAGTATGTACTACAAATTTACTTGGTTAGACTGTAGTCAAATAAACCATTTTTTACCTTTGTGATATTGTACAGGACATGATCTCACAAAATAGTTCCCCTTTTAGAGAGATTAGACATTTTATGGTTAATGTCAGTGTTCAACATTGCAGTAATCTACCACCTTTTTTAAAAATGCTTACTTCCTCATAAGATACTTTTTATCAGATTTCATATAATTTCATTACTCATTGCCACTAAGTATGTTGCTATTTCGGGGTCAGTAAAGGTCCTGATGATTCAATAGGTATTACCCATAAAGGATGCTAAGTTGCGCAGCAAAAGGAAAATAATCAGGGAAATAACTTTAAGTTAAAAATTTACATGAGTCTGACTGACTACTTTGAGATGTTATTCTGCAAACACAAGGAGGCAGGCTTTGATAAAAAAAACCTCTGGCCTGCGTGATAACTAAAGAATTTCTATCTCTAATTGTGCCATAGGTAGTTTGACTCAGAAATTATTTTTTGGAAAGTTGTGAGGTTTGAGAGGTAGTTTTGCCTTCTGAAAACTTCTCTTTTTTTAGTGTTTAAAGTAAGATTTTCCTTAATAGCTGTTGTTTCAACCTTTCAGTAGTGTTGGTAAGCTCTTTTCAAAGGTGATTGTTAGTTTATCTTAATACTTGTGTATTTACTGGCCATTGATGTTCTAATTTAAAAGTACTGAGATAATGCCAGTGAGTTGCCAGAAAAGCACTGATGTTTCATGGTATACAACATCCTAACGCACAACAGTGTTTAGATACCCAGTGAATGCAACTTGAAAAAATAGAATTCTTGTAGCTTCCAAAAAGCAGGGCTGTGATGGTTTTACAGTCTGCTAAACATCAGAAAACATTCATGTGAGATCAGTAGACTTGATCTGTGTAAAAAAGGGTATGAAGAAAATCCTCTACAGTTTCTCAAATTCTTGAGCATGAGAGAAATCCTTCTGAAGGATCTTACTGTTGTGTTAACATTTCTAGTTTTGTGGCATCAAGCAGGAGAGAAAAGCAAAGGAGAGAGGGGTTTTTTTTACCACAATTAGTTGACAGCTTCTTTAATCAAAAGTCATTCAGCTTTTAACAGAAATACCCATCTCTTAAATGTGACTGGCTTGGTACTTTGAAGTTTAGTCACCCATCCATGAAACAAGCTTCTCACTGCATACCGATTATAAAACTCAATTTTTAATTGAGAGACAAAAAAATAAAGTTCATGATGTAACTCTGAACTTGTAAATACAGATACTGTGGAATTTTACAACAGAAATACTGTTATTTTTTTACCAGTTCTTCCCCAAAGCAGAGGTCTAATAACAGACTTTTTTTTTTAATTGACCTTTTAATTTATTTTCCTTTTTATTGTATATTGATGCATTTTAAAGGAGTAATTTAGAAGTTGTTTGTCATTCAGAAGTATCAATGGAAATAAAAGTAATTTTCTTGCTGTATTTCACTGTAGAGTTTCTTTCCATACTGACTTCATTTAGCCAGGGCACTGTAGACTTGCAATGCATAAAATAATGTTGTATAACATTCCTTATGTAATAAGATTAAATTCCTGAACTTTCCAGTAAATATTCTTTTTTTTGTACTAGCTTTATATAATCCATTTGTAAAAGTACATTTTCCATATTCTTATATTATGGGTGACAGAAAACTCTGTGTTCTACTAATACTTCAAATTATTTAAAATCTTACTATTAGAGATTACATACTGAAAAATTTAATCTGTTCTTTGTTCATGATAAGGTAATTGAAATGGTCAAATATTTAAGAAGTAGATATCCATTTCATAGTATACAATGAGGCTAGTTTTGATTGCAATATGAGTATAAACTAAAAATATTTATCAGTTTCTTATTTTTGCCCTGTGCTTGATTTTTTTTTGGTTTTTGGGTTTTTGTTTTGTTTTGTTTTGTTTCCTGTCTTGAGTCTTAGCTTGTTTGCTCTCATTTGTTTCGAATATTTGTAAGTGGGAAAACTGCTCTTAATACTTTGGTTTGTCTGTGGAGACAGAAAAACAGGAGTGATTGGAATAACCATGATAAATACATAAGCCTTACAGTCCTCAAAGCAAACTGTGGGTAGAAGCAAAAATTCAAGATTATGTTAAATATTGTGTGGTATTTTTTAGCATTTACTTTGATTACATAGGTGATATTTAAAAATAATATGGTTTTACAGAGGTAGAAATTAGAATATAACATAGAAAAAGTGTACTTCAGAGATTGAAGCTTTATTTGTGAGGTATTTGTATAAAACTCCTTAAGTTCAATTGTATGGTGTAAATATACTAGCATGCATTTTTACACCATATAATTCACAGTTTTTTGGTGGATCTTTATTCAACTTGAACCTCTGAAAGTAGGATTAAGAACTTTTCCTTGCCTGAGATTAGCTGCTGCTTCTGAGGAAGGGATGCATCAATATCAGCATTCTAATTTTCAGGATCATTGAGTTTGAAGGGAGCTTTGTACATCACCTAGTACAATCCACTGCATGATCGCTAGTGCAGGTTAGGACCATGTCCAGGCAGCTTTTGAATATCCCGAAGGCTGGAGACTCCACAGCTGTTGGGAGCAACCTGCTCCAGTGTGTGATTATGCTCACAGTAGAAGATTCTTCTTACATTTATATGACACTTCCTGTAGTTCATTTTGTACCTATTGCCTATCGTCCTGTCACTGGGCACCACTGAGAATGGTCTGGCTTTGTCTTCACTCCCCTCTGCTCCCCTTCACATGTGAGGTATTTAGGAACATTGATAAGACCTTCTGAGCCTTCTCTTCAAGACTAAACAGTCCAAGCCCTCTGCCTCTCCTGGTATGACATGTTCCTACCCCTTCATCTACTTTGTGGCCCTTCCGATGTCTCTTGTACGGGGAGCCTGGAACTGGACCCAGTACTACAGATGTCTCACACCAGTGCTGAGCAGAAGAGAATGGTCTCCTCCCTCAAGCTGCTGGCAGTGCTTCTAATGCACTCCTAGGTGCTGTTAGCACTTAAGGTCAGAAGCACAGTTTTGTAATTTATCTCACACCCATCTGTGTTGCTTTGGTTCCCCTCACAGAGTAGTGTGAGAGCATAAAATTTATTTCTTACAGTTTAAACTAAACTGGAGGGTCTTCCACAGGAGTGCTTCAGATTTGTGCTCTAATTGCTGCAAGCTATTTTATCTTTATTAACTTGATCATAAGACCATAACTAATCCAGGGTAGCTGCCTTCTCCTTTTGCCTTCTTGAGATCTCAGTTACTATAAATCCTGCAGTTAAGGTAGTTTTTCTGGTTTTAATTGGAAATATTTAATTTTATTTATTAGACAATATAGACAAACTTTGAAAAATATTGGTAATTTAAATATTTTTCAAAAGCTTAGAAACCTGTGAATTCCACATATAGACCTCTTACTCGAATTTTGTAAGACCAGAATTAGTCCTTCAGCCAAAATGAAGAATGGCAATGTAGAGTATGGGGTCATTTCTTAGGATTCATAATAGATACTATTATTAGTTTTGTCATATAACTTTAATAATTACCATTGTTTGTAATCGCAAATTTTCTTTCACCTATTAAGTTTGTTTACAAGTTGCTATTCTTCAAATAACAGTGAATTCTAATGTCATTTACTATGACTTTCAGTGATTTTAAGTAATGGCATTTAACTTGAGATAGTTGACAAACTTGACAAACTTTGCCTAGCATGTCACATAAGCTTGAAATATCTCTGTAGTATTTATAATACTATAAAAGAATCTGATGGGAAGAGGAGGTCATGATACTATCATTTTGTTTGTTTGTTTCTTTGAGTTTCTTAATTAAATTTCTGTGTTGTCTTTCTTCTCCCCAATTTTGCCTCAGATTTTTTTTTTTTCTTGCATTTCTCCTTAAACTAATTTGACTTGAAAATAAATATTTACAAGTAATTTGTTTTCTCTGGAATGTTTAAGATTTTGAGTGGATGCTGCCAGCCTAATATTTACCTTGTCTTTTGCCAGTTTCATTCAGCATCATATAATAAAGAGGAGATACAAGATCCTTCGAAGTTCATTTGTCAGTGCTAGAAATTTATTCTTAAAAGTCTTTGAATTCAGAAAACTTGGACTTAGCCATGTAGAAATACCATATATTTATGATCTGCATGCAGAAATTACATGAAGATACATGAATGTTCATGAAAGCAAGAGTAACTAATTTTTCTTTGCAGATGCATTCTTTATGAAAATAAGCTTACAGTACTTCCAGTACAATCCAGTTTTGTATCCCTTGCTTCCCACATTTTGATTCCAGCTGTTGTCTTCCTATATCAAGCAGTTAGCAAACATTTTTCTGTCAGTGGTTGAACAAAGGGAAGAGGAAGATGTAGAATATGAATAAGTAGTAAATTACAGTCTGAAAAAAGCTTTCATCTCTTAATAATAAAAAAATATGTCTTAAATTTATTGCTTTTTTTGTTATTATTTAATGTCAATTTGTTACTGTCAAATGTCAAAAATATTCCAGTTTCTAATTTTTTTTTTTATTATATATTGGACAATTAAATGTGTGGAGAAAAAGAACTGTGATCTTTTTATCTTGTTAGACCAGGAAAAAGAAATACGGATAGCAGGACAGAATTTAGTAGATAGAATCAGCCTATTGTGCATGCTTGCTGGCTGGAACTTTTCTCTTACTTGTTCTGCAGTATTTTTACTTGGCATGGAGTTAGTTTAAAATGGGAGTGAGGGGAGTTTCAGTTGTTATCCAAACATAAATCTGGAATAACTTACTGTATATTAGGAATGAATGTCTGGCACGTACTAAAGACAAAATACTCACTCTGAAATTGTGCTGTGTATTAGCAAAGGAAAAATAACATGGTATTACGTGACATAAATAAAAGTAGTGAAGTTTCTGTAAAGCTTACTGTATCATTCCATCCAGCACACCCACACTTAATATTTGCTGAACAAAGATTAAGAGCAACAAATCAAGACACAAATTTTGTAGTTGTCTTGGCAAAACATTTTTCTGAGAATGACTACTTGCCAAGTCTTTATGAATTTGAAGATAAATGTTCTGTCTGCAAGCTGAGAGCAAAACCTCTTTAAGTTAGTAATTGGCAAAACAGTTCTATCTCTGTGCATAAAAGATTACAAGTGACTTTAGCTTTACTTATAATATTAATTAATATTTAGACATTAGCTCTATGTATCTTCTTTTACCTCCTTAGTGCTTTTTGTATATATTAATGTTGCTGGCCATACAAAAATCTTTTTTTCTACTTGATTTGGATAAAGAGGGCAAAAATATAGGTTGTTAAATCTGTTACAAAGGCAAGTGCATAAAACAAGCTTTAAAAGAACCAATAATTGCATTTCCAGGTATTCCAGATCTTCATCACAAACAGTGAGGAGAGATGAGAATTGCAGGTCACTTATTCTCAAGATTGTTTACATTCTTCAAATACTTAGGTTAGGCTTTAAAAACTTGAAAACTTTTGCAGCTACAGTATATGTTTTGGTTGACTTTTTATATCAGAATTTTCATCAGCTTGGCTTCTTATGGAGGATATGGAGTAAATTGCTCCTGTAAGTCTACTTGTTTAGTTTTACAGTATATTATTGTGACCTTCAGGGACATGCACTTTAAACTTTTATCAACATATAGAGAAAAGCTCTGAAAACTGAAGTTTTGATGTAAAATGGTGTCTCAAGTGCAATATTTTTAAAAAGTGAAATAATGCAATTGTAACACTGAACACTAAGAGAATTTCTGAATGATACAGATACTACAGGAGATTAAATTCGAGTTCTAAGAAATTGAACCACTTCCATTAAATAAATTTTGTGTGTGATTTAACAAGTACAGTAATACCACATTCCACTGCTTTTGCAGTATTATAGAAACCAGAATAGCTGTATTTAAAAGTATGTAAATAATTATTGTTTTCTTTCAGATATTGGGGGGGGGGACAAAACAGGAACTGAACTCATTTAATACCTGGCTTTCTCAGCAGAGATGTTGGAGGCAGTAAATTTTTGGCCTCTCGCCTGTGAGTTCTTTCCTACTGAGATTCCCTGTAAACATAAACATGGAGGACAGTTTTCTGATCCATAATTGCCAGTTTAAAATTTAATTGATGACACTAACACAGCAAAATTATATTTTGCTCATTGCCACTGAAAATGCTGTATTGAAGTGAGTTTACCCATTTCTATAAAGTCAAGCAGGACTTAACAGATTGCCTTCACTAGATCACAGCATATCTTTGAGTTACTATAATGTAAATTTACCTGTCCTGTGTTTGGCTAGGATAGGGTTAATCTTCGCAATTTTCACTAAGTAATATTTCTATACACAAAAGTAAAAGATACATAAGAGACTTATGACATTGTAGTTGGCAAAGGTAGTAGTATCAAAATGAACGCAAACCCCCATGGTCTTACAGATAGCCTTCGTATAGAATACTGGGACATTTCCAAATTAGAGAGTATAGAGAGAAGGATGACAAAAGATGCAGACATAGGAAAACTTGTGTTTGGAAATAAATTGAGATTCTTTGCCTTAGGAATAAGATGTAATAATAAAATGCATTAAAAATGCAAAGACTAGAACTAATAGACACTTCTGTTGTCTTCAGTAAAACTAAGGGATTACTTACTGCTTTCAGAGTCACTTATACATCACTTTTCATACAGATAATTTCAAAAGCAAAAATTCAAAACACTAAAATATATTTATTGCAATAGTGTCTGTAGATCCAAATACCAAATTATTTCTTCTTCCTGTCCTGTTTCTGTCAGAGAAGTCCCTAGTTCTTTCATTTTTTCAGCTATTTCACCTGCTGTCTGCTTGGTAAATTTATTGATTGTTGATAGAGGTTTTCAATCTCCAAGCCCCTTTTTTGACTAGAGCACCACTGAGTAAAACAGTAAGTGTGTCTGAATGTACTTAACAACATTTTGTTTGTCATTGGTGAGTTTCAAACTGGGGAGTATACTTTACTTGTGTGTCTTCAGTTCATAAATTAAAACTGATGTTCCAGAAGATTTGGCCTGGTAGGGTGTGGTTTCAGTTTTCTGACTGCATCTTGCTTTGTACTTCATTACAATCCAGTTGTTTCATCAGTGGTATTTGATTCAAGACTCCCTTCCAGTACTGAATGCTATTAGGTAGTGATGCTTTGTAGATAGTAGCAGTGTACTTTCTTGATCACCCCTTCCTTGAAAAGGAGTAGCTTTTGCCCTTACCTCAGTGATTGCCCTGTTATGCAGTACTCCTTTTAAACATATTGCTGCATGGGGAGAATTGCAAAAATTCTGAACTTCAAAAGTTCTTAAAAATTGCAGTAGACTCTCTTGTTACGATAACTGAAGTGTGCTTTCACCTTTTAATAGATAATTAGATCTTGCAGGAAATGTCCTTTCTAATTTATATAGACATTGATACCAATTGGGGTTTGATGGCTAGGTGAGGTAACTATCCTATACATTCAGTTGTGTGGTACAGTGATGTAATTACTGTGACAGGCAGACCACATTTCATCTTAACTCAGGTGACATTAGTCTGTCTCTAGGATATGTCTGTTCTTAATATCTGTAGAGCTGCTGCTAGAGCACCTTCATGTTTCCTTGACAGTCTGTGTATGCTTTGTATAACAGTCTTTCAACCCTGAGTGTACCTGAGGACTCTTTGGCACCTTGGTCCCAGGGTCTTTTGTTAGCAGGAAAGTGGTGTTGGTATGGAATGATGTCACCCACAGTGTAAATTTATGTATAGGCTAGAAAAACGTTTAATTTCTAACTGTTATTCTCGGATCTGTGTTCTCTGTGTGTTCAAGACTCTCTCTGCTGCATTTGTCCTTTTGAGTGCTTGAAGGACTCTCCAAATTTTTCTCAGGCTCTGAAATCCTAAGAAAGGAAAGGGCTGGTTATAAAGCATACAGCTGTCACAGTCCTGTAAATGCATTCCTTTGAATTTTATGGAGCAAAAAAGCTATCTGGATTTCACTATTTAAATGTATGGTTTTGCAATTAATTTGGAAGGAAAAAAAAAAAAGGCACCACATACAGGTAACAGAAAAATAACAGTTACAAATAAAAGGATCTTTTAATGAGTAAACTGATCATCAAGACTAAAGAGATTTGCAAGTTTTCCTTGGAAACAGGGTTCTTTTTATGTAAATGATTTATGGAAGAGATATGAAGATGCATACTGCAGCAAGTAAGATAAAAATAATAAAGATAAAGTAAGATAAATCTACATCCAGTAAGGCCCAAGGGTATTCTAAGTTAATGCAGCCCTAATTCATATAAGTCTAAAATTCATCTACTTTCCTCTGAAAATATCTGATATTTGCATGCGCCAAAAAATAACTGATCTGGATGGCCCATAGGTCTAGCATCCATTATGTTAATTCCTAAGTTTTACATTATTAAATCATACCATGAAATGTGTTTATTAAAGCTTACAATCAAGTATATACTTAAAAAAATCAGTTTAATTGAAGATTGTAAGCATTAATCATAGAATCATGTAATGATTTGGGTTGGAAGGGACCTTAAAGATAATTTAGTTCTAACCCCTCTCCCATGGGCAGGGACACCTTCCACTAGATCAGGTAGCTTGAAGCCTCATCCAGTCTGACCTTGAACACTACCAGGGCAAGGGCATCCACAGCTTCTTTGGGCAACCTGTTCCAGTGTCTTGCCACCCTCACAGTAAAGAATTTCTTCCTAATATGTAATCTAAATCTACCCTCTTTCAGTTGAAAACCATTACCCCTCATCCTGTCACACTATACTCCCTCCCCATCTTTCCTGTAAGCTCCATACTGGAAGGCCACAGTAGGGTCTCCCTGGAGCCTTCTCTTCTGCAGGCTAAATGACCCCAACTCTCTCAGCCTGTCCTCATAGGGGAGGTGCTCCAGCCCCCTGATCATCTTGTGGCCCTTTTCTGACTTTCTTAGACTTTGGGCTCCAGAGCTGAGCACAGTATGCTGGAACGGACTCCCCAGAGAGGTTGTGGAGTCTCCTTCTCTGGAGATTTTCAAAACCCACCTGGATGCGTTCCTGTGTGTGACCTGTGCTAGATTATATGATCCCGCTCAGGTGGGGGGGGGATGGACTCAAAGATCTCCAAGGTCCCTTCCAACTCCTGACACAATGTGATACTCCAGGTGGAGTCTCGTGAGAGCATAGTTAATGCCTTATCATATGATTATGGTATTTTAATTGCCATAGATTTAAATTCGAGGGCCTTAGATACAAATCTATCTTTCTGTGTTTGGATTTCTTAGAAATATAATTTCAACTTTAAAAACTATGAAACCAGCACATGTAATATGAACATGTCAGTGAAGGTAAATAAGGTGGACTTAAGAGTACATGTCAGTTATTAACTCAATATGAGTGTTGTCACTTGATGAAACCTACATATCATAGAACCTACATAGCAATTCTTGTTAAAATAGCTGTCTCTCATCTGCCAAGGTCAATTTTTGTAACTGTTCATAGCCTTTATTCATCCTGAAATTTCACTTTAACTTGGTTGTTCTTTTCTGAAAACTTGAATACAAAGGTGCTAGGTTGTTTTATGAAATGCAGTAGAAAGGCGCTGGAGTGCACAAGTACCTTATTTGTTCTTATTTTGGGTATTTAAATGATTGGACAACCCAACAGCTTTAACATTTAAAATTTTGTAAGATTTGCAATCCCAAATAAGGAATGTACACTTTCTGGTTTGAATAATCAATCTTATATGAAATGTGAAATGCTACATTTAAAATCCAGAAAAAAATAGTTAAATTATGATGCTTACCAGCAGAAAGTAGATAAGTTTTATAGCAAGAGATCTAATTCCATTAGACAAACTGATAATAGATGGAAAAGGCAGACAAGCTTTTGAGTATAGAGTGCTTTCTTCTGCAGCAAACTTCAGGATAAGTACATTTTGAAAACAACTGTGTTATATTTGTGTTTACTGAGATACTTTGAAGGGAAAAGTCTATCTCTAATGTATGAAGAGATGTTTGGAAGGAGAGAGATATTAAAGCTGTGAAGCAAGTAAGGATCACTTGCAGAACTGTGTCCTGCAGGAAGAAGAACGTTGGGATATGCCATAGTAACTAGCTCATGATAATATCTGGTAGAGTTACAGCTTTTAGTTCTTAAGCTCTGCATTTGAAAGTGTTTTGTAAGACTCCCTTGGGGATCAGGAGTTAGTGGAATGGCTTTTGTTTGTGAAAAATGTTCCACGTTTGGTTATTGAATGTCGATTTTACCTTCTCTGTGTTAATCCCTGTAAATAATAGTTGTTTGATTATATTCAATTTGATGAAGCATAGAGAGTTCTGCCATGTGTGTATCTAAAGCTCATAGCTCTGTGGTAGTAAAAAGATAATCAGATTATGTTAATCATTAATTTTCAAGATTATATTAAAAACTGTCGACTTTATTTGCAGGGAAAGTTTAATAGTCTGTCTTGTATGATTTGAAGATCAGATTTGGGTCTTGTGTCTATTGATGTTATGTATGCATATACATAGAGATAATATATGCTTAATTCCATCTGTTGAAGTGGAGTTTTAAAGCTAACTGGTTACTGCTACGTGAAACTCCATTTTTGAAATTTATTCATGCACTTCATAGGTATATATCAAGTCATATGAAGATTATTCATGTAAATTAGGGGTAAAAATCAACTTGATATTCCTGTTTGAGAGAGTTGCAAACAAGAGTGATGATTATGCAGTATCAAGTGCTTTTGTAAATAATAATAGTGATGCAACCATCAATCCGACATCGGCAAGAACGTTCATTGCCAAAAATAAAGCATAAATCTTAGGAAAATATCTTCTAGTATCTCTGTAAGATGAACATACCTAGATTTTGCTGTCATTGCTGGCTAGTACTACAGCAGTGCGTTGTTAAACTACAAGATGAGTTTGTCTTTCAGATGGGGGGGAGCAGGTGGGCATTGCTTTGCCTATGGGTTTTGCTTTAGATAATCACTTTTGTGGTTTTTGTGTGTTCTGTCTCCCTTAAAGGTCGTTTGTATGCAATGCAAACAGGGATGAAGATTGATAGTAAAACTCCAGAATGCCGTAAATTTTTATCCAAACTTATGGATCAATTGGAAGCTGTAAGTAGCACGTCTTGCTCTCCTCTAAAATGATTCATGATGTTACTTTCATTTTTATTTAAGTTTCTGTAAATGCTACCTTTTCTGTGTTATCAGTCATTGAGCAACTATTCTGTATGTACGTATACTGTATGAATTTAAGTTTTATGTAATAAATTGACAGAAAATTTGAAAATAAATAAATCTCTATGTGTATGTCTGGTTTTATATATATGCATTCGCAAACAACTTAAATTTTATATAGCAGACATTTGCCACAAGATTTTGTTTAGACAACATGAATTAAGATATTTTATTCATACATCTTCTCATGAGAAGTCATAATTCCTTACAAAATCAATACAGGCACTCTAGAAGACTTTTTTTTTAATCAGTTTGTCTTGATTTCTTGAAGTCTGCGCGAGTTACTTTCACGGCAGTAGGACTGGCTAGCCTAGTCCTTGGGTGCTTTTGAAATTTTTGACCTAAACTGTTGTACCCAGGGTGTAAGATAAAGTATCCTCTGTTAGAGACAGGGGATCATGTACTGTTAATTTTTGTAACCGCAGTCTTATTTGTGTGAGAGTTGCTATGCCACACTGTTTTGAGTGGACCTGACAGTATTAAAAGGCAAACAACCCTAAATAGAATAGTGTTAAACAAAGAAAAGTAAAGTTATTGTACAGATGGTCAGTTTAAGTTCCAGGAGCTGTTTACATTCATATGCTCTAGTTTTCAGTAGTCTTGAAGGAAGTAGAGTGTGGATTTATATGGTTTAAGTGCTCCTTTGGAAATAGAAATTAACATTGAAAAATGAAGCAGCAATTCTTATTGTCTTCAGTATTAATGATTCCACCCAAAATCCAGCCATAGCAATGCCTGAATAGTTTGTGTGAAACGACTGGAAGAGCCTTCAGGTCTTCAGAAGAAAATGCAACATGAAACATTTTGTCTTTTTTCTTTATACCTTTTGCTTCTTGCTGTGTTTTATCTCTGATTTTTAGCAATGGAAAATACAGTATAAAGTGACTTCTTGGTGTGTTATTTCACCAAATTTTGAAATGTTAATGGGTCTGGCTTTTATATTTAAAAGGGAAGAGAGGTGGCTGAACAGATGACATTAAACTCTGAAAGATCTTGCTCTTAATTTCCTAAGGTTTATTAAAATTGGTTTGATCTCTTGTGGTGTACTGCAGCTACCAATCTGCTTACAGTGTTCAGCTACTTCTTTTGTTTCAAATGTGGAATGACTAGAAAAGCAGCAAAACCCCATGGTTTCATCTTTCCGTTGCTGGTAAGATTGTGTGACAACTGATGCTCAGGTATTGAAGTTCCTTCTGTATAGCCAGGTGGTGGAAGGATGGAGAAAGCACGCACAAGCAGATCTAATATAGCATGTTGGGGGCTAAATCAACAAGTTGGACCCTTGCAGTAATTTAATAGCAGCCATTACCAGTCTGCTCTTATCCAGCAGGGGATACAAAGGGGTGCTGCAGGGCTGTGCTAAACGTTTCTCACAGTTTCTGTGTGTTGGCTGTAACTGATTATTTTAGAAGACGGAAGCTTAAAAACAATCCTGACCTTCATAGTAGCAAAGAATAAAACAGTGTGGATATATCTGGAAATTACCGGATGTGTTTATTGCAAGAACTTTCATAATATTCCAAATATGCAAATTAATTACAGTGATTTTTTTTCTATCCAAAATGCACATTTCTGTCAAAAAAAATTTTTTTTTTTACATATGATTGTGTTGTTTTGTTAGGTAACTGTTTCATTTAAATCTTTATAGTAAAATTAAATACAATTTGCCTAATTAGTTTCAAATTATGAATCATAATTTAAAACATCAGTGCTGTTGTCTTGAATCACAGATTATGTGAAAGGTAATTTAAAAAAGAAACAGCTTGGTTAATATTAATGTTTTTAGAAGATTATGTAATGAGTGTCATTTGTGCAAAAATGTTTCTTGAAATCATCTCTGTTGACCATCAGATCAAGTATAGTAATAAATTGTTTTCTGAGCATTATATGTACATACAGGCTGGTGAAATACACATAAATAAATATTTTTCTTCCTCAGCCTCAGTGTTCCATTTCACTTGTATCTTGTAACTTGCAAATTGTGATACGCTCACAAGATAAACAATTTGTAAAACAAATACTTTTTGGAAATTATGTAGAGTATGTGTTTGACAGAAGTCTTCAAATGTAAAGTTCTGTTGGGAAAATTTATATTTGACTACTGAAATCAAGTAACTTTACTGGCAATATTCTATGTATTAAAAAGTTGGCAGCAGTCTAAAAATATGGAAATGCAGCCTGCATGATTAAATTTTCTTTACACAAACAATGAAAAATAAACTGCTGTTCAGAGATTGTTTTTAAAACTTCTGACAAAATAAAGGCTGCATGTTAGTATCATGCAGTGTTCCTGTTTTTGTTCTCTAAGGATAACCTGAGATTTCCTTATGTGCAAACAGTAAGCCTATTCAGAAGCTGACAGTCCACCTGTTGCAACTGTTAGAGGGCTATTTGTTTTACTGATTTTTATTAGGAAACTTGAGGATTCTTGTACTCTAACATCTTTGAAAAGAGGTCTTTGAGTTGCAGTATACTGCTTACACTGAAAGTTCCAGTAAATCCATAGGTCACTATGCCCGTCAAGGCAGGGTTTAGATGCTTTGAAAGATGTAATGAACTGCAGTAAAATAACCTTACAGGAAAGAAGATACATAATTGCTCTGACCTACAGTACCTCTATAAAGCATGCATTACTTTATTGAATTGTGTTGTATCCTGACACAGGCTTCAGAGTGCTTGGTCTTTCAGATAGTAAGAGGAAAAATATCTGTAGCTATTACTTCACAATATTGTAATTGTGTTTATTTTTAACTTTGGGGTTGTTTTGTTGTTTGGTTGGGTTTGTTGTTTTGGTTTTTTTTAAGTACTTTGTGGTTGAAGTCAGTATTCAATGCTACTTATTCCCTCCAAAAGAATGTACTTTAGCATGCTGATTTTAGCATTGGTTATGTTAGAAGCTGGAGATTTGTAAAGTAATTGAAGTGTATGGTATTTCTTTTTTAAGTTGTACTTTGTCTAAATCAGCAGCTGCTTCTCATGTTAGATTAGGTTGCAGAATTGTTAGAGTCTAATAAGGTAATGTACTTTTTCAACTTCTTTCAGATGAAAAAGCAGTTTGGTGATAATGAAGCAATTACTCAGGAAATTGTTGGTTCTGCTCATGTGGAGAATTATGCTTTGAAAATGTTTTTGTATGCAGACAATGAAGACAGAGCTGGGCAGTTTCATAAGTAGGTGAAAATATTTGGGTTTCTTATGTGAATTAAGATACTGGTCAAGACATTTAAATATCCACACTCTCTTCAATTTGATTTGAAACAAGAATTGGGCTTAAAGTTTTCATTTCTCTTTCAGAAAACTTGATTTGTTAGTACTTGTTTGTCTCTAATTTCATGCATTAATTGGCATCATCCTCCTTGTGCGTTCATATACTGGGAAGCCTTTTAAAACCCCAGGCTAATACTGTGTTTGACATCAAGCATGTTGTTGTTTCTACCGTCCAGAAATATTAAAATAGTTGTTATAATACATTGTGATTTGATACATGGTTACTACAGCATGATGATGTCTATTTCTAAGATAATATAGGATGTCCTGTGTCCTATATTGAACATTCCAAACTAGAAACTAAGTGCAGAACACATGACTAGCTTTAAAAAAATACCGAAAACTTTCTCCGTATTGGTCAGGAGCCTGGTCAGTATATTGCTAAATTTGAACCTTGTGAAGTAAGTTCTGCAACATAATATTAATAGAAAAGAAATTAGTGATGACTGGCTTGAAATAGGCCAGTATGATCTAAACTGCAAACTTGTAAAATGAGAGACTGACATTACCAAGTTGATGAAATATTTTCTTTTTTACAGAAACATGATAAAGTCTTTTTATACTGCAAGTCTCCTGATAGATGTTCTAACAGTATTTGGGGAACTCTCTGAAGAGGTAAGTGTTAGAGGTATCAGTGTGTACTAGTGCTATTCCTAGCACAGGTGCAAATTACTGTAAAGTGTTTTTTATAATTTGTGAATGTAAACTTCAAAGAACATAGGTTATAATTGTGTAGTCAGATATGTTAGTATGTCAGAACTGTGCTAAGTATTTAATATAAATTCTATATGTGAAATACTAGACAACTCTTATCTGTTAAAAGATGCATCATGGCTTAAATATGTTAAGACATTTGAAGTCTGATTACTACTGTGGGACACATGGCATTACCTTAAGCAAGAAGGGATGATTACAGGGAAAAATGATGCAGAGTTCCTGGCTTTTTCCACCTTACTTTTTTTCACCCTTCAAACAAGAACTTTAGTGCTACTAATTGAGGTGAGACCATGTACAATTTTACTTAAAGTAGATATTGTTGAGTTTGCAACAAACCCCACTTGTAAAAAGGTAATGTGTTAAGTTAGAAGAATGTGAATTTACTTAATAAAAAATAGCTTGCTATCTGGCCATCAGGACATGAATGTTTTAATTCAAGAAATTACCTACTAAAATAACTAACACAGTGCTCTTTATGGCAGGTAATCTTAAAATCCAACAAGTACTCCAGAATTAGCTGAATAAGTTCATGATTACTTTTATTAAGGCACACCAGAATAATCTCTTGGTCTGTTTTAAAAGAAACTTTTATTTCAGTGCCCAGTCAGCTGCTTTCTGTTATTCATGCCTAACAGAATAAATAATCCCTGACACAGAGGAGTAGCTACTCTTAATAAAAGTATTCCTTGTTCTGAAAATTAAAAGTGAGATTTCCTTGCTAAATTAACTGAATGAGAAGCTCAAATTGAAAATGTGATAGTGTAGCTGATAACTGCTGGCAAAGAAAAAAAAACTGGAGAAAACTGCTAGTACCTCATGAAGGCAAGTTTCAAGTCTTGTTAAAGGAAGGTTGAAATATCTGGAAAAATAAGTAAGAAGCAGTAACAACACTAAACTATCTTAGAGAAAATCAGCAGATGCAGATCATGCAAGTGCTAAATATGTCTCAGGACACCTTGTTACATAGGTAATCTAAATTTATTTTTTTTTTCCTCATATGCTTATGTTACAGGCTTCCATGCTAACATCAGTAAAAGTACCTCAGAAACCAAAAGTTCTGCTGCTTTGCAGGCCCATAATCTTGTGTTTGTGTTGGTCTCAAGCTGTACCATGCCCTGCTTGGGATTCACAGATTTGACATCCTGTGTGTAAATCCTATCTGCTAAGTGTACCTAACATACAGGCATCTTCGCTTAGTTTAAAATACAGTTACTGTTGATACTTTTATTTGTAAATGTTGGAAGGAAGGTAAAAGAATGGTTTTAATAGTGGCGCACTTCTAGTATACTGTGACATATAGGACAGTAAATATAGATATTAAAGGTAGATCTTGCCCAGGAAGAACACTTGGCCAAGTATTCTTGCAAGGTTCTCTGTGTTCCATAGTGGGAGACTATACTAGTCTACAGTTTTCCTCTATCAATAGGCACAAGTAAGATTTTTCTGTTAAAACAGGCTACTATGCACCCTGGCAACCTCTATGATATCAAATAATAACAGTTCCTAAGTGCCAGAGAGTCAATGCACCTTTAACTGGGCTGAAAAGACTCTTAGACTGTAGGAATCCAGTACCCTAACTTGGTGACGACTCGTATGTCCTGAAGCAATCAAGATGGAAACAATTGTTTTAACTGTCGACATAGAATGCTAGCAGTGGTGTCTTTACTACTTCATGTCACAGGTTTTTTTTGGTTATTGCTGATACTGAAAAGACAGAAGCACTTTGTAATTAGAAAGACGCAGAATTACCTCATTTTGTTTAATCAGTGAACATATTGTTAAATGAGAGTGTACAAGATATACAATAAAAGATTTGTACTTCTAGCAAGCATCATTACATGTCAACAGTTTCCTTATCCAGTGTCACATGAAGGAGAGATGGAAGAAGTATGACATGGGACTGTCTTAGACTTCTGCAGAAGCTTTTGTTAGCCTGGAGTAAGCTCAGCCTGACAGCTGGTTATATATGGTTATATAGTATGACATCTATTTTCAGACCACCTGTGTGTCTTTTCAGTATGTAATTGTCTTCATATGTATGGAATATCAACTATTAAAAGGCTTTTAAATCAACAACAGAAGGCATAGAAAGCAGTTACTTGACACCTAAAATCAGAAAATGGATATTGTAAATCATGTATCAAATATGAACAAAGGAGCTTACTGGAGATACCTATTATACTCTCTGCCCTGTTTTAGGTAATGGTGCAGTAGACTTTGTGAAGTACAATTTTAAGTTTCATTTTATTAATTCTCAAAAACTTTGGATGTGAATTCAGTCAGGATTTTTAAAGAGAGATTATTATATCTACCTCAGTTTCCAAACTGCTTTACCTGTGATTATTACTGTGGAAATTCAAGTTCACCAGTACCTTGCAGGTGATGTTGATGTGAAACACGCCGTTAACCTGCATTTTTCACTTGGCCAAATTATTCTGCTCATCCTTCCACATTTCTCAGCTCTATCTTCAGCCTTGTTCCCTGAAATATATTGCCTCATAACTGTTAGAACTGGTTACTTCTCTTACAACTTTTGACAAAGTAGTTAATTTCCATAATCAGTTTAAGCTTTCTTGTTAACAATTCAGAACTCTTCCTGGATGAAAAAACACTATTCTGACAGTCCCAGGAGATATAAAGTGGCCAAACTTAATTTCATGTTTTGACATACTGAAGTTGTACCCAAGAACAGTAAAATATATTTTTTAAAAATGAAATGGAAATGGAAAATCTCAGAATAGTTGAGATTCTGACATTTATTTCAATCACTCAAGTTTTGTGAAAAGAAGAATTTATGAAAACCCAGGTGAAATGCTTTTCCTCAGTTCCTTTTTCTCAGAGACTGAAAATAGTGGAAAATCATGTTGACCTTCTTCAAATACTGAAGTTATTACCACATTTTTTCAATTTCAAACTGCTACTGCGGAAATGGAATGAGAAAGGCAAACAGCACATTTGCTGCTTTTTGTTACTGCTTCATATTGATGCTGTTTCAGAAGATAAGAGTTGTCAAAAAATCACACTGATTTGTCAATATAGTAATTGTTTGAGAAGTAGTAATATTTTTTTCTAATAAATGAACTATTAAACTTTCCATTAACAGCTTATTTAGTCATTATTATTATCCCTTGCTCTGCAGGTAGTTTGTGTTGCTAAAGTCCATCATCTGATTTTTAGCTATGTTGTGAAGGTATTAAGTCAGAGTATTTGTCCTAGAATGTCACACACACCACATTAATCTGCAAACCTTTCTGTATTCATGCTTTTAAGTAAATTTTTAAAATTTGAATTAATGTAATTAGAAAAGATTTTATGTTCTTGATCAGCAAGTATGGCATTTTTAAGCTTCAGGTATTTAAAACTGAAGTAAAAAATAAGACAAGTTTATGGAAACAGGAAGTTTTCTTCATTTATTTCCCATCAGTGATTATTACACAGTGCTTTGTCTTTCACACTAGCTGGTCCTGGCAGAATTTATTTCCTTTTCCTGTGGTGCTGCACTAGTTGAAGATCTCCACATTTTCCGTTCATACTGAGATCCTGTTAGAGCTGTTCTTTCTACATTTTATTTAATTTACCTATTAATTTCACGTGTTGTTTATCTTTAAAGGTGTGTCAAATGATAGCAGAGAAAGCAGTTCAGTTTTATAATCTCTTCTCAGTGTGGAAATCCTGATTATTTGTCTGTTTTGAATTCACTGATTTGCAGAAGTGAGTGGTTAAAACGGCTGGCCTTTTTCCTTCCCCAGAATGCTCAGCACAGGAAGTATGCCAGGTGGAAGGCAGCATACATTCATAACTGCTTGAAGAATGGAGAGACTCCTCAGCCTGGGCCTATTGGAATGGAAGGAGAGAGCTTTGGTATGTGTTTCCTTTTCCCTTTTATAAGAGCAGAGAGCTGGACCAAGACCAAAATGTTGGTATGCGATAGTTCTTCAGGAAGCACAGCTCCTCTGTACAGTGTTCCATTCATGATGGACTGACTTCTACTTATTTTTTTTTTCTGCTTCTCCTAGTCTCATTTTCATTCAACCTTACTATTTGATTGACTCTACTTAATAATTCTTTTCCTCTTCTCCATTTTCTTTTCTCCTTTTTTTTTCCCTGTTTTTTATTTCTTCTTTTGTCTTTGTCTTTTTTTTCCTCTCTTCTCTGTAGTGGAGATTACTATTTTGAATACCGGTATTCTCTGAGAAGGCATTGTCACCTTTGTGCTAGAACCACACATTTCTTTAACGCTACTCATAGTCTTTCTTTTAAATTTGTTTTGTAAAGTTATGATCCCTTTGCCAGTTAATCCTCTCTAAGAAGTTGTAAGTAGTTTCAGAAATGGATTGATTGTAGATGAATTCAGCTTCAAAGCAAACTCCTAAAAAAAAAAACCAACCCTTCCTCCCTGTATAATAATGTGGTTTTCAAAACAGGTTTATGGCTTACTCTTTTTAGATTGGATTTCCTGATGCTTTCTCACTCATCACCCTTTTCATCATGTTTGTAGTTATTCATGTGTGTTCTGAGTGTACTGCACAGGATTCCTTGAAGTTACCTCCTTAACTGTTAGGTAAAAAGTGATTTCCAGGGACACCCACTTAACAAAATGAATGTTTATCACAACAGGTTGTATTAAACTTACCAAATTGTAACTTTTACTGTCTTCTGTTTAATGCACTCAGACCTGTCTAAACTTTGCTGATAATTAAAAAGTCCTGGCTCTTCAGTAAGGAACATTAGGGGCTTCCAAATCTTTCTCACTTAGA
This sequence comes from Megaceryle torquata, assembly GCA_024611175.1. Lineage (NCBI taxonomy): Eukaryota > Metazoa > Chordata > Aves > Coraciiformes > Cerylidae > Megaceryle > Megaceryle torquata. Next base: position 22,380 of record JANIJG010013419.1, on the reverse strand, counting down.
CTTTCTTAAAAACAGACATCAGCACTGTGAGCAGACACAATATGGCCTCTCCACAAAGTAACAGAACCCATACTAAACAGCTTGTCTTACAAGAGCACATAGGTCACATTCTGAGAAAGACCGCTCCATTCTCTTATTTCATTATATGTATTTTTACTAGAAATAACTAAACAGTCAAACCAGAGCTTCCATACTATTTCTGAACTTTATAAATGTTGCTCCATTTCTGAAGTATAGCTCCACAGACTTCCCAGACAAGTGCAATTTTTGTGAAGTCAAACAAAATCATGTACAAAATTTCTTTTGTTAAACTGCTGAAATGGGTAATAAATAGCATTGCTGTTCTCTGTGTAAATTGATAATGTTTTTCAGTTCTGATAAAAGCAAAATATATGCAGAAATAATTCATTTCTGAAATGGATCAAAATATAAATGGTATGTAATTGTTAAATAAACTTTCAAAATATTTCCACCCATTTACTTTTCCATTGTTTGCAGTTTTTCTATGCTTAGTGCTTCATGAATGTTTATTTTTTTTTTATTTCACCAGTTGCTTTTCATAGCAATCAGTTTCATTAATAAAGGGTCTCTTTGTTTTCCTCCCCAGTCAGCACACAAGCTTGAAATACAAATTTTAAATGTGAATCTCTACTGGAAATAAAATGTCTTTGAAATGGATATTTTCATTATGCAAATTAAACAGACTTATTATGCACAATGATAATAACCTCTATAATTCTTCACATACATAATGAAACAACTAAGACATGACATGATTTGAAATTTTCCTCTGAGCTAGTATATAAGACTTTGTGGCTTGGAAAAATGTCACTGAAGTTGCTGCCTATTTATCTCTTAAGCTTGAATTTAGTAATGCCTAGGGTTTTTTTGTTTGGTTGGTTTTTGTTGGGTTTTTTGTTTGTTTGTTGTTTTAATAAAAAGGATCAGTAAAGAAATCTACAGAAGAGGTAGAACTGACTTGTATCTAACTTGTAGAGCCACCTTGCAGAATTGGCTACGTAAAGTTTTATGAACATAGGTGTTAACACATATGAACCATATATTTACATATGCACACGCACACACATATCTACACAAGTATTTATCTGGGTGTTTGTTTTTTTTTTTTTTCTTCTGTTTATTCATGTTTGGGGACTGTACTTGGGTCTTGAGTGGATTTTGAAGTCTGAAGCTGTAATTTCAAATATGTTACAAATAGGCTTGTCATTTTCTTCACACTTGCTGTATTTTAAATACGTTAAAACAGTAGAAAACTGGATCCTCTTCTGGTTCTCAATCTTTTAATCATGCAACCCCATATTTTGAATCTTTTTTTTCCTGTTCCTCTGTGAAGACGAGGATGGGCATGACCTACTGTTTATAGAAAGATTAAACTGGTGGTCCTTCCATCAGGGTATTCTATTTCACTTGTAGACACTAACTGATTCTTTAACAAAAGTCACATTTGCAGCAGTCATTACAGGTGGTAGTGTGAATTCATGAAGATTGTTTCCCTTCACTACCAAGATATGTCTACATGCAGCTTAAAAGGGATATAAGTGCTGTGAGATAAAATTTTCACATCCTTACTGATAGGCAGCTTACAGTATCTTTTTTGGAAATGAGCTCTGTAGTGTGGGTGTCCATAATGCTTTACACAACCAAGACAAAAAGTGTATGCAAATTTTTTTTTATTAGAGGAATCAGTAAAAAAGTGTCAATTCTTGCTTTGTGTATTGTAAGAAGAAAAGCAGCATTGTTAGAGTGTACAACTGGAGCTTTC